>JACEOJ010000190.1:230454-401163 GCA_013761285.1 Campoletis sonorensis
TCTCTCTCTCTCTCTCTCTCTCTCTCTCTCTCTCTCTCTCTCTCTCTCTCTCTTCCTGTCTCTCGTAGGATTAAATTGCAAAATAGTTAACTCGGTAAATAACGAGGTAAAATTTAGCCCAGAGGAGATAGAAGACATCGAGACGAAGTGGTTCACGAAATCGTCTTCTTCGTTGAAAGTCCTCTATCTTTTTTTTTATTTATTCATTGTAACTAAATCCCTGAGGGATCTTGAAACCTCGACTACATTTCTCAACTCGATCTCCTGTAATCTCAATAATTCTCCTGATTTCACGACTACGAAAAGATTCAACTGATGGGATATCGCGTATCAAAAGAAGGCCGAGACCGACTGCAATCGAATTTAATTACCGGTGTGCAGATATTTACTTTTGACACACCTGACATTCCTTCCTTTTTCCTCGTTCCCAATTCCCCAATATTTTCCTTCTTCCACTCTCTCGCGATCGAAAAATCTTTTAACCTGGTGTCCGATTCCTAGAAAGAAAAAAAAATACGCAGAGATCGTTTGGTAGTACGTCGCGGTTGCGGAGCTCGTTAAAAAATTTAATTCAACGGACGAACAAACCGACAGACGGTAACGACTTGGCGTGTATAAAACCGCACCCTTTCCTTTACACTCATTTCGTCCTCATCTCATTCCTCTTTTGCTAGCCTCTTGCGTTTTAACTAATACTGGACTTTATAAGGTTCTCAAGCTTTTTTCTCAACATTTCTCTCTCTCTCTCTCTCATACTTTTTTTCTCCCATCTCTACAACCTCTCGACCAACTTTTCTTTTTATTCGCTCAGCCACGAGGCAAAACGCCGATGAAAAGGGCTCCGCTCTCCTCAGCTTTTCCACCCACAGAGCCGTTCATCCCGCCTCCGAGAAGCGAAAGTTCCTCCCTCTTTTCCCACCGCATCTTCACCAACCCACGTGTATTTCCTAACTTTCGATACGTCAGACTGAGACGTGCACGTGGAAAGTCACTCGCTGACATTACATCTGATGAGATATTCATATCCGACCCCATAAGATGACGAGTATAGAGTTCAAGTGGTTTGGAGCCTTCGAGAAAATGAGGGTAAAACTTGCCTGCACTTGGATCACTCAATCTCCACATATTTTTTCTCAGATTATACACTGGACGACAAAGAATTGAACGTCGAAAAGTAGGGCAAAGTAAAAACTAAATTATTATTATGACGTGATAAGTAAACACTGGTTTACCCACGAAATATTGAGGCATTTGGTTGATAAATTTGAACGTAAAGTAAAACCAATTATTCGGCTAATTATTATCGTAATTTCTTTGTTATGATCGAATGGAACGTTGGATTCGGTCAAAGACTGAAAAATAAGCTTCAAAAAGAGCGAAACATCAAGTTTTGATGTCATACTTTCCACGTTTTCATTCGAGTTTCTAAGTATATCTGATGTGCTTTTTCATCATGGCCGTGACAGTAGGGGTTCGAACGTTTCGGTGAAGTGGTAGCAGAGAAAAGCCAGAAAGTTGGTAGAAAAGTATCACTACGTGCGAACGACTTTGGGAAATAGGGTTGGTCCCAAATGGCTCCTGCAAATTCTAGTCATTTCTTGCCTAGAAAGGGCGCGTTCGAGACAATGTCGACATGCAAAGTTTAACGAAATGCGCCTTTTTCAGAGACTTTGCTGAGTTAAGATCTGGGTGTGCCTTTTACACCCTTTGCAAAGACTTTAGATCCGAGAACGGACTAATAAGGCAAATTGGTCATTTCACTTTGCACCTAATGGAATTTGAAGCTTTCTGGAAATCAATGTAGAGAGAAAAAGAAAAAGAAAGTCTTTCTGAGTCCATAATATTGGAAAGCCCTTCGATTATCCTTTTGTATTTTGAAGTCCTTTCCTCAGAAACTGAAAAACTCGGTACTGGAGCCATTTTTTGCCGAAGATCAAAAATAAAATTGTACTTTCCTTGGTCTTTTTCTGAAATCGACGTAAAAACATTTCTCGTCTTATTGAGCAATTTTAACGAACCCTTCGTACAAATTATGCAAAACCGTATTTTTTCTTCTTGTTTTTTTTAATTCTTGCTGGGAGTGTCGAAAAAGATTTCCATTTGAAAGTATAATTTGTGTTATTATTCAATTTTTTGTCAAACTGAATTATGATTCCAACCACTTTTTCAATACAATTACTTCGCTTAATAACGTTATTAAATCATTTGATATTCCAGGATCGTTTTCCACAAGATTCACGATTAAATTTCTCTCCCAATGTCGTCATATTAATTCAATCGACCTTAAAATAATAAGATTTGAAAGGAAAGGCTAAATGACGATAAAAAGCTATCAATTTTCTTCTTCTTTTGTTTTTATCTCTACAGAATTAAATGTTTTCCCTCTGTGACATTCTCCAGAGCCAGAAATCTTCGTCGTCATCATCGTCGCTCTTTCCTCTTATCCTTTTACTCATCGTGTACGTGTTTACATTCATTTATATGCGTTTATATATAATCTCAACTCTTCACGAGTTTGAGTTGCCAGTTAGTAGAGTAACGGAGCATCAACGCCAGACGCAATTACCTATGCAAAGAGGCGAAAAAGTAACGACCCCCCAGGACCAGACGCATCGACGCGAACGACCCTATAGCTTCGTTCCATCAGGGTCACATCGTTTACAACCCCACGGTTCCCCGACCTCTTCGTTTCCTCACTCTCATGGATATATACCAAACCAACCTCGTGACGTCCCCATTATATATATCAGGCTCATACTTTACTCATCTTTTCAGAAAATCTCTAGCACCAAAGAACATCCTCGAGATCTTCTCAATGATGCAAGACTGCGTTTTTTTAAAAGAAATTTAATTATAATGGCTGCAGATGTACAAATCTATGCAAAATTTATTTCAACTAATTGTTTTTCACTGCGAAATTACAATATTTATGAAAATGTACCTTTTTACGAAAATCGATTATAAAAATTGTTTTTGTGCACTTATTATTTTTTAATTCTTTTCTGAACATAAATTCTTACAAAATAAATAATCATTTATTTAAAAATTTAAAGAACCTGCTGGATAGTGTGAGAAAAAAAGGTTCGTTTGCTCAATAAATGTAATCGATTGGATGCAGTCAACAACTTTGGATTTTTGTCTTCATTAATCGTTGGTTTATAAATTTATAAGAAATTTATGTCTGTATTTATAAAAATCGAAGAACAAGAGGTTAATAAAAGAATTAAAGTATTCGTCTGTGTAGATTTTATTTTTGATGTTTTTCTTCGTGACTCTCCAAGAATAGAAGTGAGAGCCTGTGAATATAGGACAGAGTAATATCAAGGGTGACAAGGATTGAAAACGGTGGTTCTAAATAATGAAAATTTGAGACGCGAAAGAAGTGCCTTGATTCTCGCTTCTTCTCGTCTTTCTATTCCTGTCGAGCATCAAACTCTCGAAGGGACTATAAGATTTCATCAATCGAAAAAGTAAGCAATGACCTTCCTCCTCTTCATGGATATTCGATACCAAGGAAGCGATAAATTGGACAACTTCGATTACAGGCTGAGCATCGTTTTCCAGACTCGCTTAGTATTGAATAACCCCGTTGAACGAACGATTTCGTCGGAAGCGAAAAAAAAACAAGTTTTTCCGAAGGTGCTTGTCAATGTAAAGTGAAATTAGATTTGGAATTAAAAATTCGTAGTTAAAAGTGTCGAATGTGTATTAATTTAAAAAAGTAATGAATTTAAGTGTACTTTTGCGACCATCACTTCACAAACACCCTGTACACACGAAAAGATACGTTAGCATCATTTTGCATAACAATTTATCTTCCTGTTGTCACGAATCTCAGAAAAAAACTTAATGTCCTCCGGGTGAGTAAACATTATTTTTGAAATAAATCAGTAAAAATGGCGAATATACATTGAAAAAAAAAGAATGACTGATGTTTTTTTTTTTTTTGAATTTTCTGTATCAGTGACAATAAAGAATAAGCCAGTTGGTCTGACTCAGCAAAACCTTGTCATCCAACGTGCCTTGATAGTCTTGTCAAATGATGGTTCCTTTGAATAAATTTCCAAGCAAAACTTTGTAAACCGAAATGAATTAATTCACTGAAATCGTGTCAATGGGAAAAAATGGGGCAAATTTTGAAGGACAATTATATCGAAAGACTTGGACAACTTTTTTATAATCCTTTACATTTTTTTCATCGTGTTCACATCAACATTAAACGTTGCATTGAGAATAAATTTGATAACGAGGATGAAAAAGACAAAAACCACTAGTTTTTCAGTCCCTGGGACAATGGAATCGCTGCGAAACGACGTGAAAAGTACGTGCACCAGGAGGGTGTTGAAAAAAAATGAAAAAAGAATAAGCGAAAGAGTGTGCGAGAGAGGAAGAGAGTTAAAGAGAACGGAATCGCAGAAAACTATAGGAACTCTTAGGGGTTGTGCGGCGTATACACAGGCCTGGTGTTCTCGAGGAAACAGCCCTTGATTAGTGGGTAGTATAGAGTACTGTAGAGTGGTCATAGCCTCGGGGATCACGCCCAGGAGGAAGTAGAGTCCAAGGAAGGAAGAAGAGATATATGAAGAGGGAGGGCAACCCTCGTGCCTCGTTTCTCATCCCTTATCGCGTACCCACTTTCAGAAACACAGCCTCGTACACAATATGTCGGCGAGTGACGATTGTTACGAGCCTCGACGCCTCTTTCTCATTTGTGTTCAGTTGTCAACGCAGGAAAGCTAACGAATTATAATTTTTTTAGTTTTTCCTACAATTGACTTGTCCCGATGATTTACAAAACTTCCTAACAATCATTTTCTCAAATTTCTTCTCATTTGGCCAAAGATCTCGACGCGGCTGCAAAAAATTCAATCGAGTGAGAAAACGACAATCTGCTGCGGATGTAAAGAGTGGGAGGAAAAAAAAATTTCGAGTTTTCTTCTGCAGAAAACCGAAAGCAGTGGAAACGTGAACGCGTGACCGGCGAAAGCTTCGGATTAAGGAGAAAAGCGCCCGAGTCTGCACTGGCTTCAGGGCAAACGCGTTTCTCACTCTCTCTCTTGCACTTCCTCGACTCGAAATCTCTTCGGCAGCATTTCTCTATTTTCTTCTTCTGGTTTTCTTTCACCCTTCACTTTTATTTTTCTTCTTGTACACTCTAAAAATCACAGACGCGGGCGTGTAACTGCGCTGCAGTTCTTTCCACCAGTTGATAACATCGAAACGTACAGACACTTGATCCCTTTGTATTCTCGTTTGGGGGAAAACGTGACGAAACAGACTCGCATCTCTTTGTGCATATTAATAAACCATGCAACTGAAGAAAAAACTTAGACTCCCACGAAATCTAATTAGGGCATAAAAAATCCGACGAAAAAATAATCAGGAAGAAAAGTTCGTAGGAAAAGTGAAGAATTTTAGATAATCAACCAATAAAAAACAACTCTATGTGTTTTTTTTCATATTTATAGAGTATTTTGAATATAAATTCTGTCAAATCGGCTTAAAGTTCAGGTAAAATATATTTTTTCACTCATTTCGAATGGAAAAGTAATTCAAGATGTCGAGGCAACTTGAAATGCGTAGACCGCGACACTAATGCACATTTTTTCTCCGTTCTATCGTTCGGAAATGAAAGAAAAAAAAAACGAAATCTTTCTAAACTTATTTCAACTATACCGTAGGAAATGGTTGGAAAGCCTCAACAGGGAATTCAGCGTAGCGAGTCTTGCGTTAAAAAGTGAATTACGGAAGCAGAGAAGAAAAAAAAGGGAAAAATTCGACGTGACGATATCGAATCAACTCGGCAAGTTCCCGGCTGGAATCCTGGCGTTGGTAAAGCGTTGCCGCCAGTCGCGTTCCTCGATAAGTTTGAAAAAGATAAATATACGTTTGAAGAAAAAGCTAAGCGGGGAAAGCGAAAAAAAATCAGAAAAGTATTATAAACAAGTTATCGGTGTACGGAAGGAGTTTATTCAGTTTTTCGTTGCGTCCGCGGCAATCGAACGTCAACGTCCGATCGAAACAGCTCAAGGTAAGCGAAAAAAAAAACAGGAAAAGAACGGTGAAGAAGAACGAACGAAAGAAAAACATTAAACGTGAGAAATGAGGGAAAAAATTTAATGGCCTCGAGAAATGAAATCATAAATGCAGACGTCCTAGGATCGCGCGGGGAGAGACCCAAGGAACTAAGTGGTGAGAGACATTCCGAAGAAGTGCGCGTAAAGAGTGGATAAAGGGGTGAGAAAAAGGGAGAAATGGGCGATATGGAGAAAGAGAGAACGAGGGATAGGAGTTAAGCAGGGTCGTAGGGTGATTCGACGGAGTGGGTGGATAATGGAATTACCGCCGGCTCAAATCGCATTCGGAGCCGAATCGAGTTTGCGGTTGGACGGGAATGGTAGACTATCTTCCTCTGTACGTGGCCATCGTGATACTGTATTCCACTGTTATATTCCATCGAGCAATAAAGCGGCTTTTCCTCATCCCTGCTTCCTCATACAAATGTATGTCCTAGAACATATACATATATATGTATATTTCAATATATAGCTATCAAATGAAACTACTAGTATCAAATAATTCGACTCCATTTTCGAATAATCGACTTCGTCTTTCCTCCTCCAAACTTCTCTTCCTAACGAAGACTTTGTACCATTTTTTTCTCTCCAGTTTCGTATAATATCCAATGAACCGATTTCCGTTCAATCGATCTTAAAATAGATTTACCATCTTTACACTAGAATTTTTTCGCCAATTCATAAAAGAATTGAGTCCGAAAAAAACAGCAGATTATAAACTCGTAATCCACATGTTACATTCGTCGAATCGGTTGGAATTATTCCGATCAATTAATTGGAATTTTGTTGGAGGTTCTTACAAATTATAATACAATTTCGATTGAAATGAATAACGAGGATCATCGAATTATGAATTACAAAAAAAAAAAATGGGAACGTCTCAAATAAAAATAGTTCTTTTTTCACGAATGACAATCGAATTATTATAAAAACTTGACTATTATTTAATAAAAGAAACGAAAAAGTATTATCTTAAGCGGTTCATCTGACTGATGAGAAATATTAAAACGAGTTTTATATTGGTCGAGCATGAATTAATCAAATAGGTCAACTCGTTGCTGGCTTTGTCTCAGACAGATTAACGGATTCAGGGCAGCATTTTCCTTGCTTGTATTTTGAACATTAAAAGGTCGTCGAGGGAAACTCCGACCTTTGCGTCTCGATGTTTTGTCCTTGTCGCGTGGCGTCTTTCGCGACCTTGTACGTCTCTCTCTAATTCTATATGTATTATGCAACGACGGACAGACAATGTTTTTTTACACCAGCAGTATACATTTAAATCGCAAGTTCCACTAAAAGTCCTGGTTGACTGGGAGAGGGGAGGGGGGGTAAACTAAAAAAACATTCGAAGGAAAGTTAACTACATGTTACTTTCATCTTATTTTAAATTGATATAGAATTATGAATGATAGAAAGAGAGAGAGAGAGAGAGAGAGAGAGAGAGAGAGAAAGAGAGAGAGAAAGAAGAGGGTCCCCCAAAGACAAGTGTGTTTGAACAGACACACGACACTTATATTTGTTCCAGCCTTTGTATCATTTTACAATGGAGGAAGAAAGAAAGAAAGAGGGTGAACGAGTCATAGGACACGACGAGAGGGAGGCCAAAGAGCACGCAGCACGTTTTTTTCCTTCCAATTCTTTGTTCATTTTTCTTTTTTATACCTCACGTTAGCTCCCTGGAAATTAAGTGCTACTTGTGTTTTTGTTTTGTTTTTTATGATAATATAAAATCTATTTGATGTGAAATACATCCAATTAAACAGAAAATATAAAGAATGCTTCCAAGCTTTCAGCAGAACTTGAGATTTATGATTTATTTTTGACTTTTGACGTGAAATTCGATTTTTTTTTTTTGCATTTTTCTGTCCATTTATTTCATTCCAAAAAGTAATAAATTTATGACAAATTACCGAAAGAAAGGATATTTTAGAAAATTTTAATAAATATTTTTCATATAAATACAAAGTAAAAGGAGTTTTCGAAGCATTAGAATTTTGAGAAAAATCATAAAAGCTTCATGCTTCAACTACGCGATGTATGACGTATCAAAAACCCTTTCAACACCGGTCGTTTATCGCGAGCTTTCACTAGGATTTTACATCCTTATTTTTACTTGGAAATTAATTATAAAATATCCCTCGGAACACACAGGTTTATCGGAAAAGTATTCAAGCTATTTCACTCAGCACAGTGAAAAATTCCACGCTTCGTTCAACTTCAATGTTCCTGTTGTATCTTGAACGGACACCGCTCTTCACATAACACCCCTAACGAAGCAGGCGTCGAGATTTAATTTATAAAATTCAAAAGAGAGCTTTGTCGTACGAAAAATTGAAAATACTTCGTAAACGCTTGCATGGTTTTCAGTAAAAACAAAAGCGTGTTGCATAATTAACATGAAAAATCCCCGCTCCCATAGATATTATTTCAATTTTTTTAAACCTTTATTTCATTCGTAATATTTTGTTCGTTAAAAAACTAGATCTGTTAAAATTTATTTACAAAAAAGTCTTCGTTAAGAAAATTTTGTTCGTCAAATACAATAATACAATTTATTGTTAAAACGACTATTTTTCTAGCATTAAAATCGACATATCGAGAGATATAAATATGCGTTTGATTTAATATTTTGAATATCACAATTGAAAGTTAACTAAAGTGTGAGAAAAAATGAGAATGATGAAAGCAGAAAAGAAATTTGAAATAAATCATTCACTAGTACGTTCAAAATGGTTGAAAAAGACATGAGATTTTTTCAGTAAAAACAAAAGCGTGGTGCATAATTAACACGAAAAATCCTCGCTTCGATAGATATTATTTCAAAATTTTAAAACCTCTATTTCATTCGTAATATTTTGTCCATTAAAAAACTAGATCTGTCAAAATTAATTTACAAAAAAGTATTCGTTGAGACGATTCGTTGAAACGACTATTTTTCTGGCATTAAAATCCACATATCCGCAGCGACATAAATAATCGTTTGATGTAATATTTTGAATATCAGAATTGAAAGTTGAGTAAAAGACGAGAAAAAATGAGATGATCAAAACAGAAGAGAATATTGATATAAATAATTCAATAGTACGTTTAAAATGGTTGAAAAAGATATAAAAAATAATAATAAATAATGAAATATATATATTAAATACAAAACACCCTCGGCATATCGCTTTATCTCACGTTCTGTAATCTCGCTCGTTTATAAAAGTTGTATACGACTGTTGGTCGTATGAATACTTTATGGCAGATTCACGCGCCTTGTATATCGCGTTTTTAAAATATTTATTTTCTCTTACATTTACATAAAGCCGTGGTATATCCCATGACTACGAACACTCGAGACCAAGAATCGATGAAAAAGTTTTTCTCCAACGGGCTCGAGTGGATGTAGGAATGGGAAATATTGCAATACATGTCTATCCTTGGAGTCTGAAACGCGTGAGACCGAATGAAATTCACCGAGCAGGAGAAAAATGAATCATCCAGAGATTGCGTGGAAATGCATCGCTCCTTTCATTCTCTCATCCTTGTGTTTTTATATTATTTTCTATTCCCGTATGTACATATTTGTAAATATCGCTGTTACCTTCCAACTCGACGTTTTTTCTTCTCTTTGAAGCTTTCTTCAAGCTGCTGTGTACAAAAGTCATAAAAAAATATCCATATCTATATATTTCAAATAACATGGGAAAATGTATATACATATGCAAAAATGTTAAATCGTACACATCAGACGGTAGCGATTATTCATCGCTCTCGCCATCAAATCCGAAAAAATATAGAACCGAATAATTCTATTGAATCAAAGAAAAAAAAAATCTTTGATGATTCGAAACATGACTAACAATTTTTTTAAATCGATTTTGTTCCATAATTCCTTTCAATTTTCAACTTTAAATTCGCCCCATCAACTTGAAATTAAAAATCAGTTTCCTTCATTCGAAAATGTTTTGATTAGAAAAACATGTGTTTTTTTTTTTTAATACTTCTTTGACTCGAGTCTGATTATATTCTGTCATTACTACTCGAATTCCAGTTCGACCAAGTGACACGAATCCATTACTCGAGTTAAATAACGAATATAGTAATTAGGAAAAATGAAGAGGAGGTTAAATAAACTCGAGGAAACATTTGTTCAATAGATTTCGTTGGATGCGTACATACGAAACTCACAATCTGTAAAGGAGATGAAAAAAATGTATCATAGAGATTGTAGTAATGGAAATGCATCGCTCCTTTGACGATCTTTCATACTGACATGTGCATATATATCTCTCTGTATTTTTTATATACACGTGTATCGTAACTTCAGCGGCTTTGCTTTCATCTCTTTGTCACTTTGACGAAGCGAAGCTACGATACGTCGTGACATGGAGCTCGATATATCAGCAACTATATTTCAGAACACTCGGGGAAGTCGTATCGAGCCGGGCAGTTAACAACACGATATGAGAAAACGTACGAATCAATGACAAACTCAATAAATTCTTAAATAATTTCCACATTTGTATATTTTTATCCATCACGAAAAATTACAAACCAAAATCAAGGATAAAAATGAAATGAAAAATGAAATGGAACCAAATACAGAAAAATACGGGACGATTTTTCTTCCGAGTCAACTGCAAACATTGAAAAATATTTTTTAACCATTTTTTGCAATTGTTTTTTTAATTCAAACGCCAGATTTTAATTTGTTCAATATTTATTCCATGGAAATGATAATTCATGCAATCCAGGACCGAGGATAAAAGTAAATAAAATATATTTTCACTACACCCATAAACGGAAATGAGGGAATGAATAAGTTAGCGGAAAAGAGGATAGTAAATCACACGCCGGTGAAGAAGAACGTCCTGGAAGTCAGAGAATAAAAATGTTTCAGGACGTACGCGATTTCACGCTCCACGAATAGTGTATGGCTAGGAAAAGCTTGTCCTATATAAATATATACGAATCCATGCTTAAGATATTGCAGATATACGTCAGATATATGTGAAAACTATAACGTATTGGTGTGTGGATATAACTATAAGTTTTTACGTGTTAGTTCGTACTTAAATAAATGGTGGGGTCGACGAAACGGCGACCAGGATCAGCGTAACATCCGAAGAGTACGAAATTCTTAAGGGAGAGGAACACACGAACTGAAAACTAACTGCAACGATGGCGAAACATTTTTAAACTCGCCGCTCGTATCTCTTTTTAAGTCGCTCGATCCTACAGCAATAGTTTATCTCTGTGCTTTTCCTCCTACTTTGCGAATGCTACGATTTCCTGACCATTTCGTTGGACGTATATTTAAAGGGGGTTCGAAAGGTCTCAAACGCTTTTTTATGGTATCAAAATATTACGAGAGCTCCAACATATTTTGGAATGTAAATAATTCTTGAAGAAATGTGTGGAAATGGAACGAAAGTTTAAAAAACAACATTTGAGTGTTATTTTTTTTCTTCGTAAAGTCAATAAAAAGCACTTTTTCCCTATTGGTGTATATTTCGATAAAATCATTCAATTCAATTTTCCATATTGTTTATTTTTTTTTAAAGGTTCATTTATTTTTTGTCCAATCAATAATGAAACAATGCCTGCGTTAATTATTTTGTAAAAACTTCCTGAATCGTTTAATTTCCGATAACAGGGGTTTACCAAAAAATAATTCTGCGAAATCGTTGTAGATTTCGTTTATTTATAGAGACGAATAGGTGCGGGCGGTGAAAAAATAGATGAACGAAAAAATAGATGAACGAAAAAATAGACAATGTGCGGGAGAGTGTGAGTGTTACGATCGATCGATCGACCGGCACACCTTGTTTCTCACCCTTGCACCACACCTTTTGCTTCGGATTAATCACGCCAATCAATTAACCAGGTTTCTATATACACACATATTTATAGATATACACACAGGGCCTTGTCGAGCTGTCAGCATTAGAGTGTCACGTGCGATAACGATGAAATCTGACGTTTCTCCTCGTGGACGTGCATTTCGCACGTTTCGTAGTACGAAAACGTAGCTGAGGCAAATATTTACAGCATTGAATCATAAGCGGTCGAGTAAAATCGTTCCCCTTCCTCTTTTTCTCCCCTCGAACGAGAATGAGGTGAAGCGGTAAGGCGGCGCCGTGCTCTCCTGGCCCGATTAATCACGCCAATTAATTACCGCAATCTAACCCTCCTTACCCTCGCATCCTTCCCCTCTGACCCTCTCATCTACACTTCCTTCCCTCCTCTCTCGGCCCCCAAAAACCTCTCGTCATCCTCTCGTTTGCCTTGGAAATCCTAAACCCTTCCAAGCTTTACACACCCTTAGGCTTTTTCCTCACTATCTCTTTCTCCCTTTCTCTCCCTTCCTCTCTTTGCTATCTCGGGCAAACAGTCTCCCAACGGAAGAGCTTAACGTATGGTGTTTCGGGAAAAAAAAAGAGCCCAAAATCTCTACAACTACCAGAAATAGTATTGGAATAACCTCCGAATTCATATCCCATTTTTCGATTACCTCAAAAGCTTCATTTAAATAATTACATTTTACGACACAGATTCAGAGAATATAAAAAATCGGATTTCTTAACCAAATTATATTTAAAACACATTTTTTCGACTCTGAGAAAAATTCTCGTATAATTGAAACGTTATTTGTGGACTTATTTATTGTGGATTATTCCATCATCAAATCAGATGAAACAAAAATAAAAGAACGAATCGTAATAGTGGTGGAATCTCAAGAATATACTAAAATTTGAACTATTTTTGAGTAAAAATTTGTAATTGGATCGTTTTGAAAGTAATCTTGAGAGAAAACAAGACTGACTAAAACCCAGCGCGGTAACGAGGGCGACGCAAAAGACCCGAAAACGGTGCAACGGTTAAGAAAAGTCGAGAGGGTAAAAAACTTACGAAGATGACGAGGAAGGTATAAAAAAAATTGAAACCCGATAAAAACGCTTACCCATAGGGCGAATAACCCGGTGAATTTTTTTCTCTCCTTTTCCCCAGATCCAATGCCCACGCACCTTTTTTCATTTTTTTTTCTCCCCACATTCTCCCCCTTTCTCCGCAAATTTTCCTCCCGTTGCCATGCACTCTCGCTTTTCCCTCCAACGTTTCTCTCAGGCTCTGTTTGCCTCGGTTGGGCCAGGTCCCGGATCCACCGTGGGATTTACTGCTTAAATATTTACACCGTCAGCCTCTCTCATCGTCCCATCGGCCTCTCTCACTCTCACTCTCTTTTTTTTCTCTTCTTTCTGTCTCGCTTTGCTTCCTATCTTCCAAGGCTCTCGTGTGTTCTCCTCTCGAACACCCGGAATCCTTAACATCCCTACGAAACGTCTCTCCTCGACAACCTCCCCTTCAAAATCTCTCACGTCGACATACTCAACAGAGAAATTAAATTGCCCGAGAAAATGTCACCAGCTCTTTTTTCTTTGCAACTATACGGCGAGAAAACGTATCACAAAAATTACCATGTTCTCCAATACAAATTGAGTACGAACGACTTTTCAGTAATATTTTATCGAACAACAAAAACAATATACTTTCGAATCAGTATCCTTGAGCTGTAAATGAAACTATGAACTTTTAGCACACACAGCACAGTCCATTTTCCGAAAGAGAACTGTCAAATGTCCATTTCCAAAGAATTCGCTGCTTTTTATCGTTGTCGTCACGCAACAGTCGCGTTTAAAAGTTGAGTCTTCGGTAAATTATTGAAAATTTGAGTAAAACTCGCGGAATAAGCAAATTTTCGACATCTCAATTTTGTCACCCAACAAAATAAATCGTTGAGAATTAAAAAAAAAAATGTTTTCATCGGCAAATAGTTTTGTTGAACGTGTATCCAAAAAAATTTATTATAATCGCCTTCGTATTTACGAAGTTGCTGGGAAACTTGTAAATCGTCGAGAAAAACTATAAAAATATAATTAATAAATACTCAGCAGAACAGTTTCAAAAGTTAATTCTCAAGAAAATTGCAATAAAATGTTTGAATTGTTGAGGCCAGTAGAATTAAGAATTCGTCGTGAGTAACGAACCGATTATACAAAACGATTTTTTTCGCTGCTCGTTCCCGATGAATACGGGAAAAAGAATCGCATAAATATGTATAAGGTCCCATTAGGCAGACCAATTTTTCGGCGAAGGTACGGCAAATTATTTTCAACTACATAATAAACGTTATTTTCATGAAATCGTGAAAACACTCAGCAGCCCTCACTATATGGTTAACGGTCAAATAAGTTCGAGAGTGCTTTTATAGCCGAAGGATTAGTGGAAAAAAGGAAAAAAAAAAGTAGGAAAAGCAAAAGCCTTCGGAGCTTTTCTCGAGCGACGCACTCGTGCGAACGATTCTGTCGTCATAAAGCCGTGAATACGTTTCGAGGCCATTAACCCAAGAGGAAGCTCACATTCTTGGGTAAGGACGGTCGATTGTATGCGTCGGAGCAAACCCAAAACCCAGAGACTTACACGGGAAGAAAAAATGGAGTAAATTTTCGTGATAGTCCGTGGGGAAGTTGAGGGTAAGAGAAAAAAAAATGATTTTGGAGCGTTTTCTCGAATCGACAACTTTTACACCTAAACACTTTTAATCAAGAAATCTCGTGGAGCGAAGAGAGGGTTGAAGTGAGAAGGGAAAAAGGTAATATAGAGAGATTGAGTCAAAGAGAGCGAGGAGAGAGAGAGAAAAAGGGGAAAAGGAGAAGGAATAAGTCTGTGGGGCGTCGAAAAGTGTGAGAGTCCGGAAGTGGATGCGAGAGAGAAGCAGGAACCAAGTTCTCTGCGCTCCTTATAGACATATCTATGGCGCAATCTTTCCCTCTCTTTTGTAGATCTATGGCTAAACCTTCGCTCAAACCTTTGCCCTTCCTTCGTCCCTCTAGCCACGAAAAAGCTTTCCGCGCTTTCTACACGCGAACCAAGTTAATTGCAAGGGGTCGCGAGGATCAACCGGCTTGACTCTTCTGACAAGTCCGGAAAACTCTTTGCGAATGAAAACGTTCACGACGCAAAGGTCTAGTTGACTCCAATTCCAACATATATTTATCCACAGACCCATACACACGTACATTTAATTCCATCTGTACCTTTTACAATTTTATTATATTAGTGCGAATATAAATATATGTATATAAAACTCTCCAATGTCTCTAATTTCAGGGTGAGATTCAATTAATTAACGTGGCTAATTTGAATCGATTGCGAGGATTACCGCGAGCGATTATTATGCAGCTTTTCGTGTGAAGTTAACTCTCTATCCGCACGAATCCTTGCACAAATTCCAACACTGTCGAGGGGCCTATTAAATCCCACGGATAAAATCTCTATTCAATTGACCGAATTTTATATTTTTCATTAAGCTACTTTTTTACATTTATGGAAAAGCAGGTGGTTACTGGATCCTGAAAATTAACAGGATTTGTCATTAAAGATGATCAGGAAGTACAATCGTAGACAAAAGTGCCCCGAATTATTTGTTCACACATGCATAACACTCTGGACCTCCAGTGACTGTTGTACAGTTAAAGAAATTCGAAAAAAAAAGCAACAAACTCATTTTCCTCATTTAGTAAAGATGTAAAAAAACATTCATATAAATGTGAATCACGGTACTCTTCAAAAATCCTATTAACCCTTATAAGATGGCTTTAAATAATGTAGAAGAAGATAATTAGCTAAAATTATAATACGCGAGCGAATTACTGTGAAATTTGCTTTGTGATAGAATGCAACGGTTTCGGAGATATGATAGCAGGTGAGGATCATCGAGATAAAATGAGGTTATATGGGGTCGAGGATAGTAGAAAATGAGATAGACAGCAAACGTGAAACAGGGGGGAAGAGAGGGAGAGATTGAAAAAGACAGAGAGAGAGAGAGAGAGATTGAGAGAGGAAAGCGAACGCGAAATTCGTGAAACGTATATACCTTGGATCATGACCGTTCGTCGCGCGGCGTTAATTGTAATGATATTAATTACGATAATGGACGCACCCTCGACTATCTACTGCATATATATTTATATATATATACAAACTACCTTGAGCGTTTGGAGCTTTCGCTCGCTCAGCCAGCCACCCACTCTCGGCTTTAACCCCTTTCCCACCCCTCACTCCCCTTCCTCATCTTTTCAACTTGCCTATCTCTGTAGGGATTCTATCCTCATCACAGAGCCCACTTCACCGTCCGCCCACCTGCCAGAACTTCGTTGCGTCAATTAGCGGTGATATCTCAAACGAGGAAGGCTCGCGGGAAAGATAGAGAAAGAGGACAGGGAGGGCATCACAAGAGGGAGCGAGATCTTGATTATCTCACAACACGATTTTTGTCAAGTAAAAGATTAATTTTCGTTATGGGAAAAAATAAATTAAGGATAAACCTTTTTTACTCAGGATTTAACCATCATTCTTTTTATTTCTTGTGTCGCGGCTATTAAAGATTAAAAAATATCTCTTGTAATCTCCTTTTTTCATCCAGTCTCATCGAATCGGCGATTTTTTACAAAGTCAGGACTTCGCATACCACGTTCTCCATTTTTCATGAATTACTGAATATCGATCGCGAAATAGTTTGTAAGAGATTTCAATAATTAAAATTTATGAAAAAAATATCACCGGGCCTAAACGAATGCCCATAAAACGTCTAAATTGTTGTTGTTTTTTTCCATGTTATTTTTTTCCATTTTATTTCGAAAGCCTTGTCTACAAGAATGAAACAGAGTTTTGAAAAAGCAATCGATGTCTTTATTCTTTCATTAATTAAAATTACTTTGAATGGAGTTTTGGTACGAAACCAAAAAAAAAAACTTTTATCATATTCTTTTATTCGTTCGATCGCGACTCCTCTTATATTTTCCAAACTTATTTCATGTCATACAAGTGGAGGAACAAATATCAGAGCCTTCGAAAGTACTTTTCGATTTGGGATTCGAATATAGTAGGAACAAAAAAAAATGAATCATGTGAGCACAACTTAACCTACATAGATATCGACTTTTCGTGGAAAAAGAATTTTACGATGATTCCTCAGGATCAATCGGAGGATACTCTGTGGGCAGTGATCGAGAGGAAATGCCAACACAGATTGAGGACACGACTGACGTATATGCTTGAGCAAAGTGAGAACATCTTCAAACAGGGGAGATACAGAGTTGAGCAGGCGGAATGAGAAAAGTGATGAAAAGTCAGATGCAAAAGGATTGAACCGGAGGAACAGATTTTATTTATTTATTTTGGCTGCTCAAATATGAGGTGCTGTCAAATGGACGATTTCCTAAAATCGTTTAATTCATACGTAGCAAAACATAAATTTGAAAAAGTGTATCTAAAATAAAAACATTTTTTTAATTTGCTATTGAAATCAAAAACCTTGAGCTCCATTTAAAAGGGACTCAAAAACTCGGCATTTATCTTTCACCAAACGATATTTACGATTTGTTACGATTGTAAATGAATTCGGACCATTTTTCCCAAAAAATACATCGTTCAGCAATCGTTACTACACCCTGACGGTTGTAATATTTGAAAAAGTAATATTAAAAATTTTAAAAATCGTTATATACAGTACAAATACATAAAAGTACGATAAATCTTGGATCAGAACATCGAGGCTGAAGCCCTTTATTTTGGAATGTCCCATATTGACATGGATATATATTTTTATCTCTTTACCACAGAGTCCTCTATATTCAGTGCTTCATGTATATGCGGCGCTCGCGCACTCGATTCGCGTAATAGTGAACGAGCGAGATTTCCTACTCGATGCGAAATTCCACAACCAAACATTTTCCTTACCGTTATAATACGAAATTCCTGAATATCCAGAGCCTCCTTTACGGACATTTTTTCACAGAAATATCGTTCGCTCCTTGGACCACTTCGATAGAAGGGAAAGAGAATAAGAAGGAAAGAGAAAGAGAGATGGAGAAAGAAGGAGAGAGAGAGAGAGAGAGAGAGAGAGAGAGAGAGAGAGAGAAAGAGAGAGAGAGAGATAAATGTTGTGTTCGCTTTCTTTTCGTTTTATGACTTCGAAAATTGCTATTATATTCTAGGGTTGCACGTATGTAAACAAATTTTAATCAAATCCTTTGATCATATAATAGTGACAACTTTCAAGATAATATTCCGTTCACTGAACCTTCAAATTACCAGCTTCAAATTCTGCAATCCAGTAAACTTATGACACAAATTTCTGCTAGTAAAGTTCTTCGAAATTATTCATAAACTCTGCATTAATTATGTTACAGAACTCACGTTCCATATAAAATTTTCGATCGCATTTCATAGTCTGGTTTTTTCTGCTCGTAAAGAACGTAACATATGGTTTTTGAATCTAGGAAAATTCGTCCTCGAGACATTTTTCCCCGGAAAATTGGTCCCCTAGAAAGTGCGTCCCTATTGCACACATTCATCATTGCTACGCATGATTTGAACTCTGTGTTAGTGCAAATAGTTGGGTGGGTTTGAAGCACATCGGGGTTGTGTATGCATTGCCCACCCCAAACATCGCCGAGTTGTTAAATGTAAATAAGTAGATTCTTTGACGACCTCAAAGTACCAGTCAAAGTATCATAAGCCCCGTTAAAATGTATCAATCCATGATATTTATCAATAATAAATATAATCAAATGAATATAAAAATTAGCAGAGCAGCTTTCTTGTCACTCCCAAGCCCGTAAACTGTCTTTAGGCAAATTCGTGCAATGAGGACGAATTTTCCGGGGGATAAATTTTCTGGGGACGAATTTTTCTGTCACCCAATTCAACATCTTTTTGTACGTACGACATCGTGTTACAATAAAATATATTTGCCTAGACTACATTAATTTCAACTATCCTACACTTGTGATTGATAATTCAATTGATAATTCAAATTGATAATTCAAAAACAACCAAAATTGACGAAGGAATTTGAAGAATATTTGATCAATTTCCACCAAACTCTTTGGAAGCAACAACATGATGTTTTATTTTTTATTTTTTCATAAGATTTCTTACAATTATTTCCCAATAAGAAAATCAGAACCTCGCGTCAAACATTCTTCACTTTCAAGAAACTTCTCTTCCAACGAAAAAACTTATCCTTTCGAAAAACGAAAACAAACGACAAAAAACGACAAAGAAATATTGCTACTTCCTATAAATCGTTCGTTTTCAAATGTGTTTTTATACATTTTTCAATTTATATGAACGAAGAATGACGCCCAAGACAGCTGAGGTACGAAAAGGTTCAAATATTTTTTGTTCTCTTCCACTGCAGCAAGACACGACGATGTGTAGGAAAAGGTTTTCTAGGGTCAGAAGGTGTGTGCAAGCACGTAGATATAACTCAACAGAGTTTACGATCACGTCCGATGAAACGTCGTTATTCCCAGCGAGGTTGACGGGGGGTACAAGAGTTTGAAGTACATGTGTATTAGGAGAAAAAGGGATAAAATGGGCCAGGTTCCATTTTTCACTGGTTTAAAGAAGACATTTAATACTTTGAAGACTGCATTTCGTGGCAAAAAAATCATGTACGACTTATGAGTTGTTATCAATCGATTCTTAGGTATTTATCGATTTTATATTTAAAAACAAAACGATACAACTCTTTGCAGGACTTCGATATCTCTGTGACTATCATTTATTCATTTATTTATCATTTTCTCAACAAAATGATCCAAATTTTTAAAGCAGATAAACTTCTTAAGCCTGAAACGAAAAAATGACTAATCTTCACGATCGACCAATTGCTTCTGGAGTTGACTAAAAAAAAATGGAACCCTGTTGCTTTTGGACGATGAAAACTTGTCCCTGCATGACCTTCAAATGACTCACGAACTATTGAAACTCACATCGACAAAAATTGACAGAAATTTTAATCTAGGATCACCGATCATTCGAGACTTCGTCTTAGTTGAAAAAAACAGGACAAAAATCTTTCGAACTTTTTTGTTAGTCGATCTGTTCATGTTTTACATGGTTTGAAAGTGTTTTTTACAAATAAATCGTTAAGGTCTCTAACTCGGAGTAGAATTGGGTGTGAAAAGGTGTTGACTGGTCCATTTTCCACCGGATATACAAAATACACGTATATTTACGTATATATAGAGAAAGGGGAGGAACGTCGAGTTAGAAGAGAACTGTGAAAGGTTCGAGTGCTATACGTCCATGTAGGCAGTAAATTTTCCTCGCCGATTTTATTACCGGCATGAAAATTGTTGCGACATTGGTCGAGAGGACTCGCGCACACAGACATCACACATCAGAGGAGAGCTCGTTTTTCCCCCAGTTCTCTTTCTCTCCGGCACACCCTTTAAGCCAAAATATATGAGCTGTGTATGTGTTCCATTCCTTTTTGTTGCTCCGGGGCGTGAATGCAGCACAACCCAGTGACAACTCATCCGTGCCAACAGGACACACATATTTCCACATAGAGGATTCAACTTTCTTGAGGATGGACCAACGATCTAGCCCCCCACGTTGAAAAAGTCAAGTACAGAGTTTATTCGAAATAGAGTTTTCATGCTTTTGGAATTCAACTGTGGGACACCCTGTAGATTAAAATATATAGAACAAGTTCGTTTTACTACCACCGAAATATCCGTCAATGTCGTTAGCCTCTCGTAATTAACGTCTGGAACAGTCTCGTTCGGCAAAATGAAGACTTTGAATAACGGATCATGCGCACGAGAAAATTCCATAATGTTTTAATTTGCATCATCGAAACCCGACGAAATATCGTTTCGTTGTCGATATTATTTTCTTTTTTTTCGATTCAGAGCTAATTATATTTTTCATTGAAAGCATATCTCGATAGTATATAAAACATTTTTTTTTAATTATTCCAATTTTCATCAAAAAAGTAGTTCAATCAAGTTTCTTTAAAAAGAAAACAAAATGCGTGCAGCACAAATATCAAAAAAAAATCAATCATTTCAGTAATGGACGAAGGTTGCTCGTCATGTGAAATGAAAAATCTTTCACGCGCATATATATTGACAAATATCTGTCCACTGACAATTTCGAGAACATTGATGTGAATTATTGCTCGACAAATATGTCACGTCATATCAAAGCACCATACACTGTGTTTATCTCCATCAACACCAGAGCTCTATTCAACCGTTAAAATCAAATTAATTCTGTGACAATGATTTTTTTTTACGATCTCTACATAAAACCAGAAACGTATTATCTTTGGCCAATTATCACAATAATTCTGGAAGCATTAACCGTTCAAACTGTCTTTCAACATGTGGCAAAAATGTAAAAAAATGATTTTTTTTTTTTCCAACCATCGCGTCTCTTAATTATTTGCAAATATCTGCATAAACATTCCAATGGAATAACATAAATTTCACAAAATCGTAACAACAGTAATAAAAAATTAATGCTACTGCAGTGAAAAGTCTGACATCCATTGATTATTTCCCTGTGGACGGAATTCAGTAGTAAAAGCGAAGTTTGGGTCAGACATGGCAGGAGTGCTGAGTGTTTGGGATAATTCGTGAGAAAAAGAGTTTAAAGAGTAAGCAGTAAATTTCATACAACAACTTGAATGAATAAAATTAGATGAAAAAATGATTGAGGAATAAAAATGAATAGCAATGATAAACGGTCGTTGAACTCGTGAATACAAAGTAGAATACTGGATACTCCACCAAAAAAGAAAACTTTGGAGCCACAAAAATACAGAATTTTTTCATCAAAAACAAAAAGTACTTATTTTTTTTTAACGTACAATCAGTGAAAAGGACTTTTGAACCATTTCTCAGGCAATTTTCGAGAAACCTGAGCAAAAGGTCACGAGTCAAAAGTTCCTAATTAAAATGTACTTGCAATCGTGCTGAAAGCATTGAGGCGAGACTTTACAATTTGTTTCTTCTTCCTCAACCCTCGTGCCACCTACACCCCCTGAAGACTGCAACCAAACTCTTTAGGGATATTAATGTGTAAAATGGTGAAAAAAAAGTTACCGGGACGATAAAAGTCTGGGTTGCGTTGCTAGTCACGTGAATTACTGTACGAGCCTCGTAAGAGGTTTGAATATATATATAAACGTCACTATATTCTCTCTCTCTCTCTCTCCCTCTTTCTCTCTCTCTCTCTCTCTCTCTCTCTCTTTCTCTCTGTCTCACTCTTTATTTCTCTGTTATTTTCGTACGAAAAAGTGCCATAGCGTGTATGAGAAAGAAAGGCCATTAGCGGTTGTAGTCGAGAAAGCAGAGTGGTCGTTCATTCATGAAATTCTCTATCTCGCTCTAGCCTTCGGTATACATATTCCATCCTTTTCTACTTCGTACGCCAGACACATCAACGCTTCTACTACTGAATTCTCCGCTACGCTAACTTCTCGCCCTCTCTTTCTATCCCTCCTTCTCGTTCCTTCTTCTTCTCTCTCTCTCTATCTCTCTCTCTCTCTCTATCTCTCTCTGGCTGTCTGCACTCTCTTGCCTCGTGCTTCTGCATCTTCTATAACGTTCACTCTTACCATTCGATCTATATACGTATTTCTCGATCTTATTCCGATACCAATGACTTTTTACCACAAATCTTCCCGTAATACGATATCTCACTTCTCATTTTTTTTAAATAACAATTCGATATCGAACTTTCAACAAATCCTGTCCAGTTGATTTTACCGAATAGAGAATTTTGGGAAGTTTACAAACAAACCAGAGATTTGAAGCAATTGCATTTATAAGAGGAATGAATACAATGAAATTATTAAAAAAAGTAAACATTTTGTTTAATTTTTAACAGAGTGGAATTCGATAAATTATCGACTCAAATACAGTCCCGTTGAAAACTCATCGGAAAATTGTAATGCGGTGCATTTTCGGTTAAACAAGTGACACACAGGGATTCATTAGAGAATCTATTGTTATTCGTAAAATTGTGGATTTTTTTATCCCATCATTTAAATCCCGTTATCTTTTTCATATTTATGAAAAAATCGTGTTTGACGTAATAATTCATAATGCGACGTGCCAATTATGGTGAACGACGATCGTTGAATTATATTTTTATAAGTGGAATTTTTTTAAATTATCATTTCTTTCGTTTTATCGAAATTTCGCGTTGCGGAATGCGAGGTTTTTCATATTATTCAATTTTTCGATACAGTTCTAATTACTCACCATCATATATAATCATTTGGTTATCTATATTGGTTAATTCATAACACAGATCATGAGAGAATGTGACCACAGACCAATGAATAAACATTTTTTCGAAGGAATAATTACAATTTTTACAAAACGTAGGAATTTATTCCGAAATTTGAATTTATTTCTTCCATATGTCAATCATTTATTTAAAAATAAATGTCAACAGATAGATCTGGAGCGGCAAAAAGTTTCTACAAAAGTTTAAACGTTAATAAACGTAATGACTTTTCGTCAATAATTATGGACTTTGAAATTATTCCGATCGAAATGTTTATTCAATGTTTTGCTGTTTTTTCATTTCATGCTTTAAACCGAAATTCTTAAACCTAAAAATAAACACTTCAACTGCACATCACCGATTGACCACGTCCACCGCACAAAATCATCAATATCATGACACAAACGAGAAATCGTTAATGAATCAGCAAATTTCACACGTTGAAATTTTCGTTCAGTCAGATGCGTGGAAAAAAAAATGTTGTTATGGTTTCACTGGCAAAACGTGCCTCGAAAAGATGTTCACAATGTTCGAATATTTTCGAGTTCCCCGATTTTCGAGAAAAGAAATTTCCAAGACTGAAGAACAGCAAAGAAACTTTTCTATTAAAAAAATTGAAGAGACACTTTCGAATGAGAACGAAAAATTAACATGACATTTCAACGATTTAATGAAGAAGTTTACAAAAAAAAAAACCGGTATCAGTTTTAATCGATTTGAGTTTTTGCCCAGTTTCACGTCAATTTCAAGGTCATGTGAGAACGAAATCCAATTATTATTTGTTCAAACGAATAAACTATCGCCACGAAATTCGAGAGCAACAGAGAATGAAAAAAATAAATAACAATAACAATAAAAATATGCGAGAAAATATATAAATAGCACCATTCACTGAATTAGTAAAAAGATTTGACACTGTAGAGATGATGAATTTCTTGTAATTTTGTATGCGTACGATAGTAAAATCGACACTTTTGAAAATCGTTATTCAAGTTGATCACGGGACTCCCGAACATAATTTCCCCCGTCTACGACCTTAAACTTCAACGACAAACTTTCCATAACCGGAAATTCCCACGATCGCTCTTTCCGGATAGTTACATTATGCAGCACAACGATATATATGTATATAAAACGCATGTACCCGGAGCAACCCCCCAACCATCGCTCCCTCAAGGTACTCAAACTTTGTCCAACGATCAGCGTGCCACGTGAGAGACTTGAATGAAAGCGTGTTTTACTACATTCCCCCGCCACTTGTTCTCGGAATTTGCTACACGCGGCCCACTTCTCTTTTCCCCGGACGTCACGTGCAATTGTACGACTTTGTGTTACAGAATAAAAATAAATAAAATAAAACAAAACAAAACCCTACACACGCGGCATATCAACGAAGTGTCACTTGTTCCACAAAAAACACCGAAAGAAACAACAATTTTCGAAAGTACGTCGAAAAGTGTCCTCATACTCCGGACATTTGTCAAATTTTACCGAAACATTTCAATTTATTGTTTTTCGACTTCGAAAAATTGCTTTTACGTTTGATTTTTTTTTTTTTTTTTTTTTTAAGTTCCGCTGGACGTGGTCAATCCTCGTACTAACGATGATTTTTTTCGCTTTTTCTTATTGTGCAAATAGACATAAAATAGTGTGAAAGATAAAAAAAAAATGAAAAAATTCTTCGCTCACCGACACCGAGCCGAAGCCGTCGCAGCTACCGCTGTGAAGCTCCGACCGTAAACGCACGTCGGTCGCTAGTCGCGGACTGAAGCTTCAGCCGAGAGGAATTCTCGTGGCATTGGACCGTATCCCAACGCCACTCACCACCTCTACTTTCTACTCCCGCTGCCATCCCTCTATCGAAACTCGACTCCGGCGCGCCACCCATCCACCACCCTTTACTACACCAGTCGAACGTCCGCGGACGAACCCTGTCCCAAAGCCTTCACAGCATTCATCGTACTCACTCACCCCAGCCCACAACTTTTCATTTTATACGTCAAGGCGAAACAAACGCTGAGGACTTGCAAAAAAATATTACGTACAAAATACCGATACAAAAAAAAATACAAAGAAACAAAAAATCTGATGATTCTTCCATTGATTTTACGTAAACAAATTTTTTTAAAATTATTATCGATCCACAGAGTCACTTTTGTTACCACAAGAGAAATTTACGTCAAATTTTCCTGTGACCCAATAAAGTAGCCCTTTTGACATCGAAATGAAAGTCCAATGTGGTGTTTTATTTCTTGTTAAAGAAAGATTTCTCCATAGTTATTCATACTTCAAGTACAAATATCGACGATTTGTTTTATTTTCATGTAAAACGTGAGCAACAGTTTTTTGTGCAATATTAATATTATTATTATTACATTATCAATTTTATTGAAATTTATTTATTATTTATTTGATTATTCTTCCTTTTTCTGAATATTTCGTTGACGTTGACTTAAGAGGGGTCTCAAGTATCGTGATAATTTAGTATCAATTGGCTATTGTGTGTCGAGCAAGCCAAACACGCAGAATACTAAATTCAACCGTAAGTGGACCTTCCAAACACTTGACTAAACAGTGTTAAATTCGAGCTTTTTGAAGTACGACCGTAAGACTGCATTGAAATCAAAATAGAATCCAAAAGCAAAAATTTTATATTATTCCCAAACGAATTTATAATATTTGTTGGATGAGGACAAACGCGTTTAATTTACTTGCGTTGAAACGTCTGTTCCTTGCCACGGGCGAAGCCTTTGGCCTGTTATATTTGGGAGATGAATTTAGTCTGTGGACATTATACGGTTGTTCAGAATTTCTCGAGGAAAAAAATGAGCGGTGGTACATCAAAATCGCTTAAAAATTATGAATTCAACTTCTAAAAGTGTCGATGAAAATGTGACACTATGGAATTTTGCATTTATCAGTATATCGTTATTAATATCGCTTAATTCTTAATTTTTGTATCCAACTTTGCAAAAATGTATCGACAAAATTGAACAATTTCGTGTCTTGTATTAAGCAACTATTTTACATTAAGGGCCTCGAATAAACAACCGAGCGACGTTTAGAAGTTATCGGGCATGTGAAAATCTTTTGGACAACCGTTGACCCATAGAATCCTTTCAGACAGTCCTTTGGTATCCTGTGAAATGATTTTTTAGAAATTGCCAACTCGCTCAAAAGCACGTTGGGAAGACTTTTTACAAAATTGCGATCTAGACTACAATTGTTTTAGAAAAATGTTTGAAAAGGTGATAGAGACGTTGTACGAAAGAAAAATGGTAAACTTTGTTTTTTTTAAAGGACCGTGCAGCAATAATAGAAAAAAATTATATCAACGTAACTTGTGTGTTAAAACAACCGCATACCCGCGGTCCCTAGAGGGTTTGGTTGGCGGTCACGAAGGTAGCGATCTCGTGGTTTACCAAAGTGGTTAATTCTCACTCTCGTTCCCTCTTTCCCTCCCTCTCTCTCTCTTTCTCTTGGAAGCTTGCACCAATACACACTTCAACGTTTGCAACCCTTTACTTACCATGCTAGGAAGAGGAATCGGGGAGGGGGAACATTTTAACACGTTACTCGGACGTTAACACAACACTAAAGAAGGTTTTCTCACCCACTACTTCGAGGTGTGAATTCGGCTCTCGTTATCTTTGCTGCTGCTGCTATTTCTACGATTATTGGACATGAGAAATTTATGCTTTTTATTTCGCCCATTCCATAACGAATGTGAAAGACTCTGGAAATCTTAAAACCGAATTGAAATTTTTATGGAATTAGAACTGAAACTTAATTTCATGGAATGAACTCCGGGGATTTTGATTTTTTAATGTTGTTCCCAATTAAAAAAAAAACCCACCGATGAAATTTAAACGGTATAAAAATTGTTATTACTGTAAAATTGAAACCAGTCACCAGCGTGGTTCGTGGGTGTGTTCGTCCCTTTATTGACAGACTGGGTCAATTTGACCCGAACCGTGTACTCCGTTCGCGTGACGTCGGAACCCTTTTGCGTCGTTTTTATTGAAAAAAAAATGAGAAGTAAATATCAAAGTGGACCGTAGTCAAAATGAATATTGAACTCAATTTTGTTTCTATGAATCTTTCGATGGTCGTTGATTTGATGAACGATACGGAAAAACTTCAGTTTCGAAAAGTCCGTTTTGTAGAAATTCGACTAGAGTTTGAAGTTTTTTCAGATCATTTTTCACTTTGTTGCTCATTATTCTTTATTGAATCACTTCGTCACGTGGAAATTATCGATCGATGCTTATTGTCACTAATTTTTCAGCGATTTACCACAATCTGAATGTTGAAGAAAAAAAACGATTCATTGCAATAGTAAATTTTAATAAATCGATAGAAAATAGTTAAAATCATGTCGACTTTTTATTTAATTCCATTGAAATGCACTTGATCATTACAATGCTTTACTATATTTCATTATTTTTGTACTTTCATTTGATTCGAAAAAAATTTGAAACGTGTGAAAGATTATTGTGCGTTCGAGTGAGTGTGTGTAGGCGAGGTTTTTTTTGCTCATTGATGATGAAGCAGAATTCTGTTTGTCGGATTCTGTGCGCTTCGTTTACGCAAATTCATTCAAATCGACGAACGACAACTGGAATTCTTGAATCCCGACCGATGCTCAGGCTGCTGTCTCTTTTTACCAACAGGTGCGCAAGTGACGAAAGAAATGAAAAAACATGTCCACATTTTCCCACCGATTTGATTGAATAAAAAAATGGAAATTCGTGAATGTGTCTAGATGTTTTTGAATTTTCACAAATATTGCTGCAATGTTAGGATCGACTGAAAGACAAATATTTACTAAATGACAAGACTTATCAAGGAAATTTCCGTTTCGAAAAATATGATCTTTTAAAATAATTCGAAGGTTGACCAGCTAGATGAGTTTTCAGATGCAGTCGATTTACCAAACAACACATTTTTTCTCAGGATTCATTTTTGAGCCAACTGGACAATTGTAATCTCTGGCAAATTCGGGCATATTCGAAAACGGACCCACAGTTCTGAATTCAGTGGGACTGTGCTCATCTGTATTTATGCGTTCTCTCATCGATTCCCGTCTGGTAATCGAACACCGTTCGTTTGCATAACTTAACCAAAACATTTGTTGTGGTGTCAAGTCGATTCCAGACAATTTTTTTTCTTGTCCATTTCTCGAAACCCATTGGTTGTAGGCGCGATATGCTGCTTTGAGTCCTCCGTTGTCAGCGATATTCTCACCCTGTGTGACGATCCCGTTTATCTGCAGAGAAAAACAATTAAGAAAGAATCGTATGAGGGTCAGGTGTTAATTGGTTTGTTTTTAGTTCACTAGAAAATTCCTCGTGTTTACAAAGTTTACAGAATTGTTTTTTCGATTGACGACCAAATTACTAACCTTGAGGTTAACCTCTTCAAGAGTATAATTTGAATACTGATCTATTATACACTTTGTGCGATTAAGATAATTCATTTTTGTTGATGGCTCCCACCAATCGTTGAGATTGCCATTCTTATCGTACTGACTGCCCTGATCATCGAAAGCATGTATCATTTCATGACCAATAATGCCTCCAATGCCACCGTAATTCATGTATTGCGGTCGCCCGTACATAAAGAAAGCACCTTGTAGAATACCAGCGGGAATATCTGCAAAAAATTTCATCGAATATTGGTATAGACGCACCACCGACGAATAGTTTTTGGATAAAAGTTGAAAATACTCTCGCGGAGCTGTTTTTGATGCCATTTCGCCAACAGTTCACATAAATAAACTTAACAAAGTGCATTTCGAAAAGGAATGAATCAGCTTGCGATTTCGCTTCGTTTGAAAATTCTGTACAATTCTTTTTCCACCAGGTGCGTCACTTAAACTCTAATTGTGGATTCTCAAGAATTTTGTTCGTTCTTCCACTTTTGGTGACAGAAGACAAACTTTATTCCGAGTTCACTAGAATTCTCTCACAATTTTTTCGAGTGAGAACTTTATATTCTGAACGTTTTAATACGATGGATTTTTCAAAAAAATTCCAGCGATATAGCACGTCGAAATAAACTCTGTTTCCGGTACGTCATTGTATACTATTTTTGAATTAATTTCATCAGATTAGATTTCTTCAGGGAGGAATATTGAAACGCTTACCAATACTGTTAGTCAACGAGTAAAATGCATTCACTTCAATCGAATTGCTATGATATATCCACTCGGTTGCATTAAACGATTCATGCAGTTTACCGAATTTATATTCTCTTAAGAATTTGTTGTAATTAAGTGCATTTTCCAAATAATTATCTTCGGACATTTCCAAATTAGCGTAAAACTTCTCCACCTTGTCGTTTTCCAACAACTCGTCGGGGTATGCAACGTAACTGGACATAGCTGCAACTTTCTCAAGTGCATTTTTTCGTGTTTTATTGTCCATCCAGTCAGCCTATAAAACGATGGAATTAACAAAAAGATAAATGAATCACAAGCATCGTTGTAATCACGTAATCACTGAGCAAACATCATAAATCAAACAGTTTAGTCTTTGAATTAATTCAAATGTATATGTACCTCCATCAACAGTCCTTTGACCTGTTCCTTGATATCTGCTGTCAGCTCAATGGCGTTTTTCTTGTCGTCTTCAAAAAAGTATTGTCGTATGTACACAGCACTAAGGGCTACCGGAAAAGCATCTGAAACCTGTTGAAGACAATCACTCCAGAAATCCAAAGCCTCCTGACGTCCATTGAGAACTGAATCGAAGGCTATTTTCGGTTGACGTATCTCACTTCCGAGGTATGGTGCAGAATCTTCTATAGCATGCCATATGGCGTAATTGGCCAGAACTCTCTTCGGAGTTTTCGATATTAATTTTTCCAACTCGCTAATATAATTCGGGTTTTTCACAATTACTCTCTCGTTTTCTTCAACGGTCACAGACGATGGTAACATTCGCGTGAAGAATTCTCTCCATGGTATACTTGGGTAATTTTTCGTTAATTCCTCAAGCGTCATCGGATTGTAGAATTTTGTTGCGTTACGCTTCTCCTCCATCGGCAACGTAATCTATCCAATTATGAAAGATAATTAGTTATTAACCCGTCAGCGATAAAGCTATGAAACATTTTCACACTGCCATTAAAACGATGGTTACTCGGTAATTGTAAATCGCATGAGGATTTGAAATTTTTTCTATTTTATTCAAATTTATTCTTCTGTATGATCAAAAGAGTCGAAAAGATTTGTTTTTATTTTTGTTCTCGAAGTTTTATTTATTTATAGTATCGGTTATCGTTATACTCGAAAATCTTGAGAAATGTAATTATTCGAAAGTCACAAAAACTGTAGCAAAATTATATTCAAGTTCTTATTTCTCGAATAAGACACAAACACATTGGATCGAGAAATGATAAATGGTGTGATTTTCTGTTATTTGAATGCAAATGTGACTGGCGAATTTTATAATCTTTGATAATTTGATTACTATTGAATTCAAGCTCGACTTTTCGTGAATCCAGTTTAAATAAATCGCAATTGATCCAACCACGGATCAAGTATAAGAGACTCTTTGCAAGACTAATTACAATCTTAATAAGTCCATTCCGTTTGCTATGTTTGAATGACTTAAATTACTTGTAAAAAAAAGGCATACTTACATTGGCCAATTTTATTTGGAAGCTCAATGCGTCTTTGAGTTCATCCATGGCGCGATTTTTCTCAGCCCCGAGAAGAACGGCAATTTCGACCATGTAACGGTAATAAGCAGAGACGACTTTATCATCAAAGCCTCCTAAAAGATAATTACGAGAAAGCTGCAGTTCTGCGTCATCCAGCTAAGAAATGAATTAATTGCAATTCATTATTATTCTCATCGAACCGATCGTTTATTCAAAGTAGAATTATTCACGTACGGAGAGAACAATTTTTTGTTTGTTTTTGGAATCCATATCGATGTCAAAAGAGATGAAAAAATGGTATCCATAGCCAGCATTGCTGAATTTATAAGTGGAGTTTATCCAGTCGAAATTAGTTTCGTTCCATGAATCGCCATCAACAACAGGCCATCCCCCAAGATTTATTAAATTTGTTCGAAGGGGGGTGAGCGAGGGGGTGAGTCCTCCGGCCTCGGCCGCTCCTAGAAACATTTTTTTTCACCACTGATTATTTTTGTTTCATGATGTCAGAGACAATCATTTTAATTGCATCTTGACAAGTCATTCCAATAAATCAACCGTTAAAACTTACTCGCGTTCATACAAGACCTGAAAAAATTCTTAGCTAGTCTTAAGGGCCTCCATTCGTTAAGTGTGATTGGAGCTGCAAGGTTCGTTACAAGTCGCCCTATTAAATTGCTTTTAGCAAAGTAGTATTCATCCACGCCCGTGATATCGTTGGGTATAATCGTTGAATTGATGAAGCCACCGCACGCATAACGATAAAAGTTATCGCAAGGATCGACGTTAGGGTCCATATACCTCCGGACCACTGATGCTGGATATTTAATTATTTTGATGTAAAGAATTTGTAATCGATTACGATGCGAGGAGCAAAATCTTCATTTGCTTTACAGTTATCGAAATTTAATCACTTACCGGTGATATTGCATAGTCTCGTTTGGCAATAATCCTCAGAAGAATCTGAAAATGCCCAAATCCGCGATTTTGCGATTACATTTAGGCTGGAATTTTTTGTTTATTAGAAAAACCATGGTACGTTCTCGTGCCACATAGAAAAATTCATAATACTGCAACAAATTTATCACAGATTTCCACTAAATTCATCCAAGAACAATAGCATTATTCACGGAAAACTATTGGAAGTATTATGATTAATGAAACTTGTTTTATATCCACACAACAATACTTTGTCAAGATCGAATTGTTCTCTAGAACTCTGTTTTCATAAATTATTTTCAGGCTACAATGAGTTTTAAACTATTCGACTTTTTTTCCTGACATTTTGTACAACTATCTATTGATCCTTTAAATATACTACGATTTTTTTTAGTGGCGAACTCAAAAACGGTGACCAATTGCAGAGAAATTAGTAACATCGGTATCAGATTTCGTTTAAACGCACCTGCAGTTGAGTTCACATCACTACCAGGATTTTGTACGGGTCCTCCTTCTATCATTGAAGGCATATTACACAAAACAAATATGGACACCTGCAATACCGTCAGTAGACCAGCCATAGCTGATGATTTCGAGGATTTTCTATTTCTGAAACGTAGTAAATGAATTTCGAAATGTTCACTCGAACTCAATTCCTGTTTCCTCGTAAAATGTGTTCTAGGAAATAACAATGATATTTAAAAAATTTCCACCACAATCAAAACGCTACGTCGTATTTTATTTCTTCATAAATTTACGGAACGACTCTCGATAATTGACGATGAATCATTTCGATGCAGGCGAAAACGACAATCTTTGCTAAAAACGTAAAATAGATCTTCGTTTACTGGTAAACGTACCGCATGATGATCTTTTGCTCCACCAGAAGTTTCATCAATTCCAATCTTCAACCTACAATCTTTTTCGCGGAGTTTTTTTTCGAATATTAATTGTTTTAAGGAAAAAACAGTCTGAGTGAATCGTCGATCAAGTTCTAATTAATGAAAAGAAGTCACGAACCGGAATAATCGTCGAATTAACTCCTCACCCACTATTTAAACCTTCAGATATCGTGACTAGAGTATGGGCGTGTTGTAATCTACTGAAAAAAGCGACTTTATCCGTCGACACAGTTGGTGCACGAAGAAAAAAAACACACAAACACACATGTTTGTCTATGTATTATAAATATTACATAAAAAATTAATTATCCCTAAGCACACAGGGAAGAAACTTTTGTCACATAAAGATACCATACCTCAGTGTCTCGTATTAGAATATTCTTTTCCTGTGATCTTTTAATGACTTTAAAATTTGGAACTCGATGTAAAGAAATGACTTAACATCGACCGAATTGAACGCCTTTTATCCTTTCAACGCAAACGTCACCGGAATCAGTTTCCTATTATTTCAGAATAATTGGGTCAACATGACACAATATCGTCGAAATGTCTCATCGATCAGGAAAATCGATTAGGTCTAAAAACTTGACAAAAATTACACACTGGGTCGAAATGACGCATGAGTTATTCTATCGAATAATTGTAACTCAACAGGCTAAAATTATTCACTGGGTCAAATATAGTCACGGTCTCGATGAGGATTTTTTCCTTATTTCAATTCTTCGAAGCGATTTTTTTTCTTTAACAAGAAGTATCAAACTGACGTAAAACAGTTTTGGATTTTTTTCTTAATCTTAATAAAGAAGAGCGGACTTTTCAGAGAAAAATTCGAAGAATAATACACTGTCATATCTCAGTATGTGCGGACGTAGAAAATTTATTGTTCGTTATAAGATATTAGTTCTACGGAAAAAATTATAACTTGAATATTACCTAATGGTAATCTCTAAATACATCAAACTTAACTGCAAAAATTCTATTATTCGATACGATAAAGTATGATCGTTACTGAGTATTGACTGAAAGTATTGAGTTGGAGTTTCACTCAACCTTGGCAATATCCCGAACTATCCGTCCTTGTCAAACTCGTCCCCGTGTGACGATTTGCACGGGCACAACAGCAGAATGTAAATCTCGATGAAAGTGAAATACAATTCATAGTAAATACAAGGAATTTTATTTTATTTATTCATTTTTTACAAGAAACATAATGGCACTTTTTGTGGAGGTTTTTCTCCTCTATAAACAAAACCATGTACATTTTTTATTTTCAAGATCCACCAGATCAATTATTAACCGCAGGCGATTTACCAAACAGAACATTTTTTCTCAGGATTCATTTTTGAGCCCACTGGGCACTGGAAATCTTTGGCAAATTCTGGACTATTTGACAACGGTCCCACGACTTGAAATTCAAAGGGACTATGTAGGTCGGTATGAATTTGGTGCCTCAATGCTTTAAGTGTCCTTTTTGAGCACAGAGTGTTTGCGTAACTTAACCAAAACATTTGTTGTGGTGTCCTGTTGATTCCAGGCAATTTTTTTTCTGGTCCATTGATAGCGACCCATTGAATGTAGGCTCGATATGCTGCTTTGATTCCTCCATCGTCAGCGATATTTTCGCCCTGCGTGTTGAAGCCGCTTATCTGCAGAAAAAACCAATTGATAAAGAATCTTATAAGGGTCAGCGGTTAATTGGTTTGTTTTTAGTTCACTAGAAAATTCCTCGTGGTTACAAAGTTTACAGAATTGATTTTTCGATTGACGACCAAATTACTAACCTTGAGATTAACCTCTTCAACGGTATAATTTGAATACTGATCTATTATACACTTTGTGCGATTAAGATAATTTATTTTTGTTGATGGCTCCCACCAATCGTTGAGATTGCCATTCTTATCGTACTGACTGCCCCGGTCATCGAAAGCATGTGTTATTTCATGACCAATGATGATCCCGATGCCACCGTAATTCATGTATTTTGGTCGATCATTGTTGAAGAAAGGATCTTGTAGAATACCAGCAGGAATGTCTGCAAAATACAACATCAAATATTAGTATAGACACACTGTCAACGAAAAGTTTCAGGAGAAAAGATGAAAAAAGTCAGCGCTGTATTTGATGCCATTCCGCCAACAGTTCACATGAATAAACTTGACAAAGTGTATTTCGAGAGGGAATTGATCAGCTTAATTTTGCCTCATTTGAAAAGTTAGGCCATGTTTTCAGATTTTTTGTTTTTTCAATTAACTCTTTCAAGCCCAGTTTTGAGAAAGAAGCTTCAGCTGCAATTTCGTTTACTGAAGAGTGTTTTGAACGGCTGTCAAATATATTTGTTTGTTTAAAAGGCCAGCGGAATGGCAAAATAACAACTTTGTTTACAGTAACGCATTGTATACTATTTTTTAATCATTTTCATCAGATGACCATTAATCACGGAGGATTATGAAAATACTTACCAATACTGTTACCGTTCGGACTGTAAAATGCATTCACCTCCGCCGCATTGCTGGAGTATATCCAATCATTTTTATCAAAGAGTTGGCGCAATTTTTTCCAGTAGAAATCCTTTGAGAATTTGTTCGATTTAAGAGTATTTTCCAAATAATCATCTTCAGATAGTTCGAAATTATCGTAAAGTTTCTCCATCTTATCGTCGTCTAGCAACTCATCAGGATATGCGATGTGACTAGCCATGGCTGCGATTTTTTCAAGAGCACTATTTCGTGTCTTTTGATCCATCCAGTCGGCCTATTAAATCATGAAATTTGTAGAAAAATAAATAAGTCATAAGCTTCATCGGAATTTCACGATCGGATCACACGATTGATCCAACAGTTTTGTCTACAAACTTGAATTTTTGTACCTGTGTCAACATTTTTTTGATTTGTTCTTTGATGTCCATTGTCACATTTACTGCATTTTTCTTACTATCTTCGTTGAAGTATTGTCGTACGTACATGGCACCAATAATCTCTACGAAGTGTTGCGTAACATGATCTAAACATTCTCTCCATCTTGGCTGTTGGACCTTACGTCCATTGAGAACTGTCTCGTAAGCCAGTTGCAATTTACGTATGTCATTGTTCAGGTAATGCACAGACTGTGTTACAGCACGCCACATTACGTAATTGGCCTGAACTCTCTTTGGAGTTTTCGACATTAATTTTTCCAACTCGATAATGTAATTCGGGTGGTTAACAATTATAATCTCGTTTTCTTCAACGGTCACAGACGATGGTAACATTCTGTCGAAGTATTCCTTCCATGGTATGCTTGGGTAATTTTTCGTTAATTCCCCAAGTGTCATCGGATTGTAGAGCTTCGTTGCATCGCGCTTATCCTCCATCGGCAATGTAATCTATCCAATTATGGAAGATAATTAGTTATTAGCCCGTCAGCGATAAAGCTATGAAACATTTTCACACTGCCATTAAAACAATGGTCACTGGGTAATTTTAAATCGCATGAGGATTTGAAATTCTTTCTATTTTATTCAAATTTATTCTTCTGTATGATCAAAAGAGTCGAAAAGATTTGTTTTTATTTTTGTTCTCGAAGTTTTATTTATTTATAATATCGGTTATCGTTGTACTCGAAAATCTTAAGGAATATAATTATCCGGAAGTCACAAAAACTGTAGCGAAATTATATTCAAGTTCTTATTTATCGAATGAGACCCAAATACATTGGATCGAGAAATGATAAATGGTGTGATTTTCTGTTATTTAAATGCAAATGTGACTGGCGAATTTTATAATCTTTGATAATTTGATTATTAGTGAATTCAAGCTCCACTTTTCGCGAACCCAGTTTAAATAAATCGCAATTTATTCAACCACGGATCAAGTATAAGAGACTCTTTGCAAGACTAATTACAATCTTAATAAGTCCATTTCGTTTGCTATGTTTGAATGACTTAAATTACTTGTAGAAAAAAAAATACGTACATTAGCCAATTTCATTTGAAAACTCAATACGTCTTTGAGTTCTTCCATAGCGCGATTTCTCTGAGCACCAAGCATAACGGCAACGTCGACCATGTAACGGTAATAAGCAGAGACGATTTCGCTATCAATACCCGCCAAAAGATATTCGCGGTAAGGTGACAGATCAGGATCATCAAGCTAGAAAAGAAAAGAAAAATAGATAAATAAATAACAAATTTACCAATGATCATAATCGAAAATAACATTCGTTTATTTAACGCAAACCTATACGTACAGTGATAACAAATTTTGTGCTGTTTTTCGCATCTATTGCTATTTCCAGGGCGATGATAAAATTGTAACCGTATCCAGCATCACGAAGTTTATAAAGCGAGCTTATCCAGTCGAAATTAGTCTCGTTCCATGAATCACCTTCAAGGACCGGCCATTTACCAAGGCTTTCCAACTTCGTGAGAAGCGGATTGATTCCTCTGCTTTCGATGAGACCTACAAATATTTTTTCACTCAGTGCATTGTCTGCAATCTATCGTTTTTTTTGTACATAGAGCAAACACAATTAATTTGGATTCGTCTTCATGTTCAATCAGAATAACATTTTGATTTCGTTTAACAAATAATCAACCATCAAAAATTATTGAAAAATAAAAAATTTAATAAAAAAACCAAAAAAAAAAATGATTATAATTAATAAAAAGTATAGGAGCTTCCAGCCCTGATGATGCAAAATCCAACGTTTACGAAACGTCGGAAATCCGCTGACAAACTACACGATGTCCATCGGAAAGCCTCTGATAACAATTTATGCAAATATTCAAGCATTATAACTTACTTGTATTCATACAAGACTTGTATAGATTCTTAACCAGTCTAAAGAGTTTTCGTTCGCCAGGTTTACTGGCAGCCTCGATGCTCGTTCTGAGTTGTTCCTGCTGTTTGATAGAAGCGATCTCGAACATATCAAGGCTGGTTTTGTCATCGGGTATAACCGTTGACTTGAGGTAGCCACCGCACGCATAACGATAAAAATTATCGCAAGGGTCGACGTCAGGATCCATGTTTTTTCGGACCGCGGATGCTGGACATTTAATTATTGATAATAATGTTAATGATAATAACAATTGGCAAATGAGTTTGTACTGCGGTTTCGAACAAACATCTTTTCTCGTCTTTTTCAGCGATTGGCAATCGGAGAATGATTCGAATCACACAGTTAGGACCCATGAATTTCGGAATTGTGTCATAAACATTTATTAATAATGGAGCAACATATTTCATGCTATAGAATCCACTTTTTCAAAAACCATTGATACTGAAGAATAAATAATTGAATTATATTATGAAGTATGTATTTCAGTCGTAATCCTCACACCCCCACAAAACAAATACGACGAGCAGAATCTTCATTTGCCTTACATTAATGTGTTATTTAAATTTAATCACGTACCGGCATCCCTGCATCCTATTGTTTGGCAATAATCCTCCGAAGAATCTGAAAATGCGAAAATTGACGATTTTGCGATTACACTTGGGCTGGAATTTTTTGTTTATTACAAAAACCGTGGTACGTTCTCGTGCCACATAGAAAAATTCATAATACTGCAACAAATTTGTCACGGATTTCCACTGAATTCATCCAAGAAAAATAGCATTATTCCCGGAAAATTATTGAAAGTATTATGATTAATGAAATTTGTTTGATCCACACAACAATACTTTGTCAAGATCGAATTGTTCTCTAGAACTCTGTTTTCATGAATTATTTTCAGGCTACAATGAGTTTTAAACTATTCGACTTTTTTTCCTGACATTTTGTACACCTATTTATTGATCCTTTAAATATATTACGAATTTTTTTAGTGGAGAACTCAAAAACGGTGACCAATTGCAGAGAAATTAGCAACATCGGTATCAGATTTCGTTTAAACGCACCTGCAGTTGAGTTCACATCACTACCAGGATTTTGTACGGGTCCTCCTTCTATCATTGAAGGCATATTACACAAAACAAATATGGACAGCTGCAATACCGTCAGCAGACCAGCCATAGCTGGTGATTTCGAGGATTTTCTATTTCTGAAACATAGTAAATGAATTTCGAAGTGTTCTTTCAAACTCGATTCCTGTTCTACAACTGTAATTCCTGAATTACAAAAATTTAGTTGCAATGCCAACAATATTACTGACTGTGTAAAACTGTTCTGGTATCAATAGAAAACTCAGAGATTCAGAATCACTAAAAAATTCTTTTCAAATTCATTCAAAACCACCGTAAAAAAGCCTACCACGAGGAAACTCTACCAGATGAACGCAAAAAAGTAAAACTCTACCATGCGATAAAGAAATCTCTAACAATCCAATCAACCAATCGCAGCGCAAGGATTCGAATCTCCTTCAGTTGCGATTGATGCATTGGATTGCTACAGATTTCTCCGATAGAAATTTTCCCATGGTAGAGTTTTCCAAGTTTTATTTTTTCTTAGTTTATCTGGTAGGGTTTTCATCTAGCAGGGTTTTTTTTCTGGCACTTTTATCGTGCCAGAAAAAAAGAGAAAAAAGAAAAGATCGTGCGTTAGGTATCGGGAGATCACCAAAAATCAAATCCACGTTTTTTCACACATCCTTGATTTACATTTAAAGATTCATCTAAGTTGCACATCGTTCTCTGACGAAAGAAGAACAATGTGCGTAACTTGTTCTTCTCTCATGAATGATTAATCCTCTCCAAATAAAACGTGTCACAGTTTTTTTTTTCCAAACGAGTCACTGATAGAGTTCAACTCCTGCTTCGTATTAAAATCACGAAGTTTACTTTTTTCACAATATGTTCTCTAACAATAGTCCTTTTTTTTAAATCTCCATGATTCTAAAGACTAATTTATAAATGGTCGGAAAATGTTGAGTGTATATTCAATTTCTTGATACAATGGAAAACTTACCGCATGTTGATCTTTTTCCACCGCCTGTAGATTTACTTAATCTCTGTGATTTCAATCGACACCTCTCTCTCTCGGGAAAAAATGATGTAGATGAATCGTTGATTAAGGTAATAAAAAGAAGTTCCAAACGATTATTTGTCGCTCTTGTACGTCATTGCCAGAATAAACTGCGAATAGACTTGTCACTCGTTTTTAAACCTTTCAGATATCTTGGATAATGTGGGTGTGACGTGGTCTGCTGCTATAGAATTCGGCGTTTATCGTGTACACAGTTTTGGTACACAAAAAACACATTTTTTATGAACTCGAAAAACTAAATATAGACTCAGGAACGTTTTACAATTGCACTATGCCAAAAAGTTTGTCACGTCAAAAATTCGCTTGTCAATTTCTCGTCGAAATCCATTATTTATGCCTTGTTTTTCATCTGTTTTCGACTTTTTACTTTTTCAACATGTTTCAAATAAAGAGCTCTTAACAGATCCCCGTTATAGTTACGCTGGGAAAACAATGAAAAAAAAAAAAAAAAACAAATAAGGAAGAACTAAATGCTTTATGATGGTTACGAAATTCTTATCATTTCGACAGTATTTTTTGTTTGTCCACCGACTTTTAATAAAGGATCTGAACCCATTAGCGCCCATCAGAGGACGCAATCTTGACATCTGAGTTTCAGCTGTTGCCATAAGATTAATTGCAACAGGAAAACAACGGGAAACACTTTTCCCTATGTTTTTAAGAGTGCTTTGCCGACCGGTAATGGCTAAAATTGCGCCAGAAAAAATTTAAACATAGAAAAATTGAAAATACGCCAAAAAGTCGTGATTTTTCGATGACTTTTTTTCCTTTAATGACTTTTCGTTCCCTGCTGTCGATCTTTTTTCATGCTCGTAAGCAATTAATATAGTGACCTCGATGTCTGAACTAAAAATACATGGGTTTATCTTTATGTTTTAATCATTTTGGTTAGCCAAAATGGTGGACGGAATAAAAAAAAAATTCCCGAAAATTGACGTTTTTTTTTCTCGAAAACTATGGAATTGAGCAAAAATTGTTTAAATACAAATATGTCTTGAAATTGGTCAGAGAACACTCCCAAATTTTTATAGTACGATGTGGTGGGATTTCTGATTTTTGAAAATTTTACGAAACCGCAATTTGAACAAACGTCATCAAAAACTGAAACTACGATAAAAGAAGTTCATAAAGCATGTGTTTAAGTACAAAAATATTTCTGCACAAAATTAAAAAAGAATAGAAACGTCTTCAACCATTTTTAAATGACTAACTTTTTTCGCTTTTGAACGCAAACACGCCACGATGCCTTTCCCGATGACTGAATTCTCATTACGTGCGCAGATGTGCTCATGTATGTCATTAAACAGAAAAAAAATAGGGAAAACGAAATATTTTGCGATTCACTAACTATCAATAAAGTGTGTTGAAATGAACAAAAATTTGTTATTCTTGCGAAATATTTAGTTGCCTGGTTTCAATGACTAAATAATCGTCCTTTCCAACGATTTTTTTTTTCACAGTAATAATAATTATTCTAATTAGAATGTTGTTTTCAAACTTCCCATCCGTGTCGAAATGACAAACTGGGTCAAAATAATCCACGAGTCAAAATATTCGATCGGATCAATATAACTCAATTATTTAAAATAATATACAGGGTCAAAATGACCCGGGGATCAAAATATTTCATGAAATTAAAGTAACGCAAACAGCTGAAATGTACAACGAGTCAAAATGACCATGATAAAACGAAATTGAACTAAAAGAGAATAAAATGACAAAAAACATTGCGAATAAAATTATTCCGTTTATTATTTTGGTATGAAATTACACCCGTGCATATTTTTCATTGTTGGGACTCGTAAAAATGTTAAATAATGTATAAATATATAATATATTTTTTAAATATGATATATAAGTTTGTGTATCACGTCTTATTTACAGAGTATTTTATAGACGAGAAAAAAATGCAATGATCCCGAACTACGACGAGTCAGTTGTCGATTCACTTGTTTCGTTTGATTAATCTTACGTCGTTAAACTTATGTTTTATTTACGTATCCAAGCGTTTATTTATTACGTTATTTTTATCAATAAATTAGTAATCTCAGATATCGACTGTTGTGTTGAAAAATATTTCAAAAAAGTTTCAACGAAAAGCGACGTTCGTTAATGGACCCTTTTTATGCGTTGATTTTTTGCCTGAATCACGTAATCGTGGCATGCAGTTCATTTTTATCAGTCGCTGCGTTAAACGGCAGCTTTTTCAGGCGGTGCGATTGTTTTTTTTTTTTTTTTTCGTTCTTTCTCATTTATAAATGTTTATACGATTTGATGTATTTCACGTTATTGTGCGTATCTCGTAAGTGGTGATATTCTTAATAATAAGTATTCAACTTAGGGTTTCTCGAAGATATCCAACGACCGACTTTTTAGCCTCAATCCACGTTCACGTATTGACCGGTTACTGTCGAAGTCTGATGGTATCTTCTTCTACCAGCAAAATCTTCGTTCTCCTCGTTTAATTGGGCCGAACATGTCTCCACTCCAGGATGGACGGGGGTCACTACGATTTGCTCGTAATCGTAGACTTTTCTTCTGTAAATAAGAAATTTTGTTGTATTCTTTATCGAATTAATACCATTTTTATTTCATTTCTCAATTAGTTTCTTCAGCAGATAAAAAATGGGATATTTAATGTCACAAGGAAACGTTAACACGATCATCTGGTGCGATAAAAATTGAGTTACACATTTCGTAACAGTTAAATTGAGCTCGAAAATGTACCCAAGAAGGTTTTTGGGCATAATTTTGTTTGCAAATTTTGTTGAAACTACATTTTTTCAATGGTGCCTGTTAACTGGTTAATCGTTTTGCACAGAATTTGACATGGATTTTTTTGTAAATAAATCAAATAATAGAATTTGGCTTGAGAATGACAATTCTGATGAATTGCGAACTTGGTAATTTTGTTAAAATCTTTTAATATTCAAATCCAATGCAATGCACGACGAATAAATGTTTGAAACGAATGTTGGAAAAAAATTGATCCTCACCCCATGAGTCTGAGAATCGAATTCCTCAGCCACTCGAAAAACCTGAATTCTGCAGAGACACCAGGCTTAACTGCAGGGTTTGCATGTCCAACGTAACTCCAGACGAGGAATACGACGACTATATTCGCTATAGCGTAGCCCCAATGGACCAAAAACATAATCAGGATTTTCACGAGAGCCTGAAAAAAAATATCGTCAAAATTTCGATTTTCTTCGGATCCATTAAATGTGGATCGAGCAGATTAATTTCGAGTATAATTCGGTTGAATTTCTGGATTTATTGCTTATTCATTACAAATTAATATCTTTTTTTTCTAAATATTAATATCTAATCATTGATTAATTTAATAATATCGTGTCATTCTTCCTGACCTGATAAAACTTACACCAATGAGCGAAAACCATCGATTGCAAAGTGGGCTGTACCAGTTGCCCAATTTTCCATGAATGTGTGGCTTTCGTACCGGTGGGTCAGCAATGCTACCATTTTCCTCAACACTGGGAGAGGAATCTGGATGACCTGTACTTTCCGAAATACTTGGATTGCGCTGTAATATAAAAGGATTTAAAAATAATGCGGAAAAAACGAAATTCGTCGCACTTTTATAGTTTAGATTTTGACCATTTACAACCTCGAACTTCGACCTTGATTTCACGAAATTTGTTTCAATACTAAAAAGAGCCACAATTTTATTGAGAAAAAGGAAAAAATGATCATTTTTTTTTCAATTTTACTTACAATAAGATTTTTGTGACGAATTCTTTCGGGAAATAGAGTATCCAAATCATTGTCAATTTCCGCAATACTGTCCTGTCGACCAGAAGACCCATAATTTCTGTCGAACGTTGGTGTCTGAGCTCGAAATCTTTGTTCTCGTGTATGCTGAAGGTCGAAGGTTTGAGCAAGTGCGAAATAAGCGTAATCCATACAAGCATAAGTGAGTAAAAATGGCATCGTGACGATGGGAGCGAGAGTATTTATTTGGCCGGTTATTATGAAGGTGAGGGTTACAGATGCTACGACGATCATCGCGTAGACTGGCACTTTGTTCGGTCCTCGCTACGATTAAAAAGAAAAGAAAAAAACATGTGTTTTTAATTGTAAGAACAGTTGCGAATTGCAATTGTAACATCCGATCAAATTAGAGGTGAAACTAGTTTAACAAAAAAAAAAGAAAAAAAACAACTAGAAATACTGTTCAAACAATGAAATTCCATGACGTTTTGTTTCGAATCTCTTCCAGACTGATCCAGAATTATTTTGATGATTTTAACTGCAAAAATTCCTAACTTTTTGTCTCTATAGATTGGAGCAATGTCCAAAATTGAACTTGCTGTCAAAAACGATTTCCAGGCACATTCAGTAGTTTCGTTTCTAATAAATATTTTGCAATTTCTTTAAAACGTTCCAAATATTTACTGTATTAATTTAATAAACATATTTTTACCCCACGCTGGAGGCAATTCATTCCAGGGATAACATTCTGTCCAGCTATCGATTGCAATACACGAGGAGTCCCGTACATCGCTCCTAAACAACTGCTGAACGAAGAGACGTAAAGTCCAGCCAACAAAAGAACTGAGAAAGCTGAGACCGTGGAAGCAATCATGAAGTCATTCAGCAATGCTTTTCGCGTACAAGTTGCAGCGAGGAAAAGTGAAAATACCAGATAGAGAACAGTCCTGAAAAATAAATAAAAACTATGAAAAGCAAACCGATATTTTTTATACTAATCGCTCTCAATAGTTTCCTTTTGAATCTTTTTTTTGCTTGAAATTAGAACATCGTAATTGATGCATTTTTGGCAGTCATTTACTTCAACAAAAATAACTAATTAATTAAATACCCAGTTCCAAGAGCAGCTAAAGTTCCATTTGGAATATCGGTGGACGGTTGTCTGAGATCACCACTCATGTTAATTCCAGCCAAAACTCCAGTCACAGTAGGGAAAAATACTCCAAAGACAGTAAACCATCCTTCGCTGCCTTCGTAAGCAGCAAATGTGTTATTTTGGAGATTTCCCGAAAACCAACCATCGAAACCAGCCTCTGATAAAAGATAATAAAAAATTATGGAAAGTCAAATATTTTTTCATGAAAAAATGTTTAAACTGAATTTTCTTCATGTTATTATTACTTGGGTCGATGTGCGTGAAACTTCCAACTATGAAATCGATACCAGCGAATAACAGAATGAGGAGCAAAACGAATTGAAGTTTTACGACCCATTTCACGCCAGCAACGTTTATTACAGAGAGAAGAACAACAGCGGCGCAAGCAAAACCTCGTTGAGCCCATGCTGATTCCATGCCAACCAGACCGGCCATAGATTCACCAAAACCCAAAACATTCAACGCGCAACCAACCGCCTAAAAATAGATAAATTTCTATTAAAATTTTTCATTCCAATAGATTGAGACCAAAAACTTTCCAAAAATATCATTTTTTTAGTGCAATAACAATTTGAAATTGAAATAATTGGTTTTTGTGCTTGTAACTTACATTGCGATTAGATTCGAAAGATGATAAATTTAAAAATTTTCATTGTAAAAGATTTAGACCAAAAACTAAAAAAAAAATAAAAACATTTTTGGTGCAATGACAATTTGAATTTGAAATAATTGATTTTTGGGCTTGTAATTTACATTTCGATTGAATTCGAAAGCCGATAAATTTCGTTCAAAATTTTTCATTCCAATAGATTGAGACCAAAAACATTCCAAAAATAATATCTTTTAGTGCAATGACAATTTGAATTCGAAATGATTGATATTTGTGCTTTCAATTTACCTGACCAAAGCAGTATAGTAATCCTATCGATCCCCCAAATCTCGAGCCAAGAACATGCGATAGAAGAAAATACACTCCTCCACTTTCTACTCTGCATCTTTCACAGATTCCTACTGCAGAAAGTACCGTGACCAGGGCGACGCAAACTGGAAAGATAAAAATATTCAACTCATTCATAGTGAATTTGAAAAAAAATGTAATTTATGTCGCCAAGAATTTAATCTAAATAGGAAAACAATTAGAAGACCAGACTGATAATAATAATGATCGTGAAAACAAAATATTTTTCTTATAATATATATGATCAATTACTGTTTTTCTATTAATTTGCATACCTGTCGACAAAATAATGATCACAGCATTAAGAGCTCCAGCTTGACCCACAATCCAGCCTGATCTGAGAAAAACTATGACTCCAAAAATATTTATGAGACACGAGGTGAATACTCCATCCCACGTGCCAAAAAGAACAGGCTGAGATACAAAGAAGTTTGATTTCCACCAGGGATCTGCGCTCTGTAGAAAAACAACCAAAGTTATTGGCAATCAATGTTTAGAAAACTGCATTCATCAATTTTATATGCCAGGCCAATGAAGAAAACGAAAAAAATGTTAGTACAAAAGCACAATTTTAATTGCAATGCTTAGCAATTTTTTCAATGTTGTATGAATTACACTTAGTATTTCAAAAAAAGAAAAATTTATCGTGTTGAAGTTAACACTGTGGAAAAGCAAGAAATCTTTGTTTTTCTTTTTAGAGAGAACGTGCATAAAATCGACACCGACTGAATAAGTAAAAAATGAGTACAAATGTAAATGAAGTTCTTACATATTCCTGAGCGAAGAGTTCATTAGCACCCGTAGGATAGATATCTGAACTAAATCCATCATAAGTAGAATTTTCTCTTGTTCCATTCCTCCTGTCATCCTGATGCCTGTTGAGTCCAAATCTGGACCAATCTACCTCGCGATCTTTGTTGTCAACATTTGCAACTACATTGTCGCGATTATGCTCCATTTTTAAACGTTGTTACGAAAATTTGACAATTTTGAATGAACACTTTTAAGTACTGGACGAAAACTAGGCGGTTATGGGGAGAAAAAGAAAAACTCAACAGAACAGTTAACCAAAGACGCCTACGTCCAATATAAATAACTCACGATTTCCACTCGAGATTCTGCGAGTCTTAACATCGTCAAGAATGCCGAACCATCTGGACGCTTTTGAACTTTTTTTCCCCGGAATCGCGATACTTATCCAACATCTTTCGCGTATTAAAGAAAAATATTATTTAACGATTTGAACCACGATTCGACTGGGATTCATTCGTTCAAACGTATGACAATAAACACAAAAGTGCAAAAGAAAAACAGGTTTTTAGAACAGATTGGGTGAAAAAAATTTGTCAACTTTTTTATCGTATATAACACTTGGCTCGTTTTGTCGAAAAAAAAGGCGATGATTCGTCAGCTTATCGGATTCGTCGTAATATCAAAAGATCTTATACTCATGTTGTTTCATCAACTTTTTATCTATTTCTTTATCGTGATAACAAGCATCAGTTTGACTGACGCGCATCGTTCCGCGTTGGCGACCATCGAGACACCACGTAAAAATGTATATTTATATATATTATAGCATAGGCTAATCTCTCTAAACTTACGCGTCAAATCGGAACTTTGTCAGTGGAATGCTGGGTTCTTGGGTTATGAGACACTGAGAGTGCTCTTAAACCATAATATTTTTAAATTAGTATGCAAACTTTTCTTCTTTTCTCTCTCTTATTTGTTTCATCGTGAACAGAATGCATCACAATCAAAATTTAATTTGAAACTCCACACTTAGGTTAAACGCCAACGGAAGTTACGAGAAATTATACTGTACGACGCCGCATCATCATGAATGCCAACTTTACTGTTATGATTCCCATAACCAAAAAATCGCACACGCGGAAAGACGTGCGTCGGCGAATTGGAAACATCTAAATAAGAAAATCTTGTGAGGTAGTGATTTGAGTTTGTTTTCAAGTTTTATTTTCTTTACACAATAAAACTATTGTTTGTTTGCTTATCTAAAAATTCGAGTCGAATTTATATTCTCTTTAACTCGTGATACGAGAATATCGTACCAAATGTTACGAGTCATAAGTTGTTGGTGCAACACTTGATCGAAATTTTCAGAAAATGGTTTTTAAGTGAATATCAATAATAAATTTTTGTAAAGAGAATCCTTTTCTCTTCCAGATAACGAATTGATTGGAGGATTTAAAACAATGAATTTACGAGAACCTAAAAAAAAGAAGCGAGTGCGCTCGGAGTCCGAACCTCCGCTGCCTATAAGTTTTGATGAGAACGACGATTGGAGAGTTTTTACAGCGCATCTTAGCGCTTGCGGAACTTGTGTCGTCGATCCGGCTGAAATGCACGCTATTTATTCAATGGTACGTATTTTTATGTTTTATTGAATAAATTCTTAAAGCAATGAGCGCCGACCAGCCACTAAAATTCCTGCAACAGACTTTTTTCCACTACCGTTTAATTCTCAAGAAAAACAAAAGTTGCATGTTGTTTCTCAGTCATCAAGGAACGATTTGGCACGTTTAATTTTCTCAAAATATCAATCGAATAATTGAGTCCAATGAATTTTTTGAAGAATAACTTCCACTCTATTCCACCAAATAAGTATTTTTGTAACAAAATGATGAAATCTAATTTTCTTCTCAGCTTGAATTAAAATTTTATGTTTTTCTGTCGAATAGGGATTTTTCGGGAAAGGATCCTTGTCGAGAAGTTTTCCAGTTTTCGGTAGAAGGCGTTTTGGGGCACCGCCAATAATCACAAATCGTCAATGGACCAGAAGACAACAATGGCTCGAAGAGTTAGAGAAATTGAACGCAGACGCAAATCAAGAGAGTTTAGAAATGGACACGCAAAATGGAGCGGACCGTGATTCGTCGTCAGAGTTGGTCGAAGAATCGTCTGGTCGGAGAGTAGTTCAGGCTGAAACTTCAGGGACATCGGCTGCACTGGAGAAAGCGGGAGAAAATGAAAAATGCTCGAGTAGTGGGACAGGGTCTAGAGCATCTGAATCTTGTATCAAAGGAGAGTCGAAAAACATTGAGAAAATGTTGGACGAAGGAGCAGAAATAATCGAAGAGAAAAATTGCTCCATAGAAATTATCGAGGACGAAAACTCTTGGAATTTTAATTCCAAAGCTTCAAAAAAGGCCACAACGCGAAAAGACGACGAGCTACGAGAATCGATTTCCATACAATCAAACAACGGTTCAAAGACGGCGTTGGTAGATCTCGAAGCAAATTCCTGCATAGAATTCATCGGGAGAGAACATGCCGTCAAAAAGGCGAAAATTAGTGACAACGGGGCAGGAAATAGCGGGACTAGAAACAATGAGACTTCCTCTACCCCGGAGCCCATGAATGTTGAAGAAGTTCTCTTGGACTCGACGGAAGAGGAGGAAATTTGCGAAATCGTAGAAAAAGATCGGAATGCCGCAGGATCGTCTCGTTTTCCCGATGACCGGATTCTCAGCGATGAAATATCCACCGAAAAATCACAAGGCCCTGCAGAGAATGGTGAAGAACTCCGACCCGAGGAAGAAACGAATTCGTACGAACTTCTCGTCATTCCTGACACTGATTCTGATACAGAAAATTATTTGAGTAAGGTCAAACCCAGAATCGAGAGAGATGGCTTTCCTGTCAACGAAACGTTGCTTCTTACGTTCGAGGAAACCTTCTTCCTCATGTATGGCATAGGGTGTCTGCAATTACGGCATTACGACGGCAGCATTTTCAGTATTTGCCATGCCTGGGATTATTTGCAACAGCAGGACAAATACTTTATACAAAAATACGTCGTTTATCATTACTTTCGTAGCAAAGGATGGGTCGTCAAGCCGGGAATGAAATTTGGTGGTGATTTTCGTAAGTGATCCGTTCCACTCATTCAATTCGAACTTGATACGCAGGAATATAGACTATTCTGTGGTATTTTTTTCGATTTAAAACCAATTGATTTCATTTTCAGTTTTGTACAAGGATGGACCCCCATTCTATCACGCTTCGTACATTGTTGTAATAGAAGTTATGGACGCAGATACTCTGAGACGCGACGAAAGGAAATCGTTACGTAAAATAACGTGGAAAAATTTGATAGGTTTGGAGAGACTGTCCGAGACAATAGCAAAGGTAAATTTGTTACTTTGTTTGTTTGTTGTGTTTCTAGATTCATCAATTATTATAAATTAATCAATTGAAATTCATTCACAGGAAATTTTATTTGCACAAATACTCTGGCCATCGACGTTCCTACCAAACAGTAAGACGATCCCGATCGAAGCCCTCTCAGATTTTACCGTGAGAGAACTTTTATGGAGACGGTGGAACCCCAAAAAAAAACAGGACAACGGTACCGTCGAAGAAGACAGCGATTCTACGTGAAGATAAAAGTTTCCATGAGCTATCACATTTTTGTACAAATTAAATAGTTTTGTACTGAAAAATAGTCAATGACTGAAATCCATGTTCTTCGTTTACTTAAATAGAAAGTATTTAGCAGCAAATAAAATGAACATTTTCATAAACTTTCTCAATTTTTCTGATTTATCATAAAAGCCACAAAATTTTCGACTTCTGACTAGGAATTCAGGTTCTAATGAAAGTATAACGAAATCATTTCGGTAGATTTATATTTACAGCTTAAAAATCAAATAATTATTTGACATAAAATGAACTAGATTTCTCGCTTCCTATGATAGCCCTCCCGACATCCGATTTGCATATTCTCTTTGTCTTCTGGTGATTCCTGTTCGCCTATATTCGCTCCTTTCTTCCAGATATTGTTCTGTACACTCTTTTACGAAATTCTCGTCCTTGAACCATCTTTCCGAACAATCTCTCATAATCTTATTTTCCTTTCTACAAAGGAATGGTAACAGCAGCCCACTTTCTTTTGCGCAGTCCCCAAATGCTGAAACGAAAAAGACACTGCATTGAAAAACCTAATTTTCTCTTATGTAGCTTTTTTCACGTAATGGGTCTGTGAGACCCGGACGGTGAACATTTGTATATGGTAGATTCATCCAAAAACCATGCATTTTTCACTTTTGGTCTGGGTCTTTTGGACCCAAGAATGTACGTGTAGAATTACTTTTTATAAAATGAAATATATTTTTTCAAACCTCTCCATTCCTCTTGACATTTCTCTGCTTTCGTTCTGGCCCTCACTTTTTGCATAATAACCACATCCCTCTCGACTATTCTGAGACTTTTATCATCCGGGTCACCTGCAAAAATGTTTTTTTTGGAAAATAATTTTTTTTTCATAGAACTTCGGATTTTATAGTCTCGAGTAAAATATAAAATTCATCGAATTTTACTCCAAAACATTCGTGAATTATATCGTTCAAATGACATGACTCGATTGTTTGAAAAATCATCATGGAAAGATTTTTTCTCGCTGAAGTTATGATTGCTTTGATATTGTGGTGGCCATTTAGAGTTTTCTCTAAAAATGAATAGTAAAATGACATCCAAAATTAAACTTAACCTAAATTTCGTCAACTTTTAAAAATGATTTCTTTATGAAAGAAAGAGTAATGCCGAGATAAAGAAAAAAGAAATTGAAGCTTGAGGTTTGATGATTCTTACCCAGCCCGTGAGGACCACCTCCCAAATGTTTCGGAAGTACAGTGAAACCCTGTTTCTGCTTCTTATCATCATCCGTCTCCGCCATGATGTTATTTAGATGCAATGGATGTAATCGTGTTTGAAGTTGAAATCACGAAGACGCCATGTTTTTTTATTTTCCTGCTCGATTACCCATGAAGCATTGCGCATGAGTTTGCACATTTTGAGATTGTCAGTGTGCGCGATCACCCTTTGAAAAGGGGATCAACATTTTGTTCTCGGTAAACAAACTTTATTAAATAAATAAAATACTGTATAGCGTACTTCCAGTTGACGTTTATTTCCTACCGGTAAGTACGTTAGTGCAGTTCTCCATTTATTTTCTATGCTTTCAGAGGAGAATATAGAGTAAGAAATTTTGCGTCTGTCACTGTCGAACATAACCTTAAAAATGTTCACAACGCTGTTTAACATTTCGGCAGACAGTGCGAGATAATTGTTCGAAAAAATTGCTATTTAAATACCGAAATTTCAGTTTTTCACTGAACAACTACATTTTTTAATCGTTTTTTCTTCGTTTTACGTCCAGAATCAACAATGGACAGACTTTTACGGTTAGGCGGCGGTTTGCCAGGACTGAATCAAGGCCCACCACCTTCTGATGCACCTGTAGTCGATACTGCCGAACAAGTAAGCTTCGTTTCTTCAAAATAACTTTCAAATTTTTACCCAAAAACTGTATTCCGAGTATATCAATCTCGCATTTATTGAAAATGCTCCAAATATAACGAAAATGAATCCAATTACGATTTCTCAAGTTCAAAATTCGAAGTTTTTATCAAACACGACTTGTCATACACCATTCCCTTTGTTATCAAAAAAGAAAGAGTATGTTGTAGAATTGCATTTCGTTATCATATAATACACTTTATGTTAAAAATTCAGTACGTTTTTGATTCCGTTGTAGGGTCTCCTTTTTAAAACATTAAAATCGATTACCAAATTCATATAATTCATTCATGACCTTAATTCTTTCCCAAGGTGTACATATCTTCTCTGGCTCTGTTGAAAATGTTGAAACACGGCAGAGCAGGTGTGCCCATGGAAGTCATGGGTCTAATGTTGGGAGAATTCGTTGACGATTACACCGTCAGAGTAATCGACGTTTTTGCCATGCCCCAAACAGGAACGGTAAGTTCTCACAAAAAATACAATTACACTCGCAAGAGAGGAAAAAAAATAGTTGCCACTCTTGAAGTTTCTGCTTTACAGGGTGTAAGCGTAGAAGCGGTGGATCCAGTATTCCAAGCCAAGATGTTGGATATGCTGAAACAAACGGGCAGACCTGAAATGGTCGTCGGATGGTATCATTCCCATCCTGGATTCGGTTGTTGGCTTTCCGGAGTCGACATCAACACTCAACAGTCTTTTGAGGCGCTGAGCGAACGAGCCGTAGCAGTAGTTATAGATCCCATTCAATCGGTGAAGGGAAAAGTTGTTATCGACGCATTTAGATTAATCAATCCTAATATGATGGTAATTATACAACCGAGTCAATTTTATCATTATTTTGCTCAATTCAGCACGAAAAATGCATCGAATTCGTTCGTAGATCCGAACGATTTTTTATTTAAATCCCCACAATTGGTATTCTTCATATTCTCATTTTTTGTCTGCTTTTTCTGATGTTTTTCTTATAGGTCCTTGGTCAAGAACCACGTCAGACGACCTCGAATCTCGGCCACTTGCAAAAACCTTCGGTCCAAGCTCTCATTCATGGCTTGAATCGCCATTACTACAGCATCAGCATTAATTATCGTAAGAACGAATTGGAACAGAAAATGCTGCTCAATTTGCACAAAAAAACATGGATGGATGGCCTTACTCTGGCCGAATACTCAGAACACAGCAGACTCAACGAACAAACTGTGTCTGAAATGCTCGAGCTTGCTAAGAATTACAACAAGGTAATTTTACGATGATGAAGTTTACATCGTGTTTTTTTTTTTCGTTTTTTTTACAGCGAAAAACAAAGAAATGGTGTTTTTTTAGTCCAACCCAAAATTAAAACTTACGTGGCATTTATAAATCATTTTCAGGCTTTGGAGGACGAGGAAAAAATGACACCCGAGCAGTTGGCGATTAAGAACGTTGGAAAACAAGATCCAAAACGTCATCTGGAGGAAAAAGTGGACAATCTCATGTCCACCAACATTGTCCAGTGTCTCGGTGCAATGCTCGACACAGTTGTTTTCAAATAATCTTGTGACCGATATCCAATAATTTTTTGAAACGAAAGAAAAAAAATACAAAATAAAAACACTGAAATATTACGCGTCTTTGTAAGGTAAAGCAAAAGAATACAGAAACTTTTTTTAAAACTGAAAATAACATTCATGAGTTTGAAAATATTTTCCATCTGCTTGGACGATAGAATTAAAGATCTACAATAATATAAAAATAAAAATTCACCACGTTGGAGGTCGAAAGAAAGGAAATTTCACTTAATGCAATATTTTTTATTGAAAATAGTAAATCGCTTTCCAAAAAGATGATACCATTTCTTTTTCATAACATCAATTAATATTCATCTTAGGTGTACGTTGTAATAAAAAAAATATGTTTTTTCGAATAATGTTTGGTGGAAGAATCTGACTTGAGGTACGAGGATTCAAAGGGCATTGTGTTGTTTTTCATGAAAATTAATCGCAGTTGCCTTTCGTTCTGGAAAATCGCAGCTGTATTAAAAAAAAAAAAACTCATGAAAAAGTCGATTTAAGTATTTTCAATCGATGTCAATCCTCAGTAAGCATCGCAATCCTTACGATTCTATTTACATTCATTACGAACAAGTTCGAACTCACATTTGTATTTCTTGCGTCCAAAATGACACGGATTTTTGCATGTTCTTACGAAAGCTCGCTGTTCATCGGGGACTTTGAAAAAAGTGAAAAACTGGAGGGTATATAGGACTTGCGCGCAAATAAAAAAAATACACTATTTGCGTTTTAAAGGATTTTCTGTGTGAAAACACAGAGGAATTCATAAAGAGGTGATACGAAAATTGGTCCTATCTTTAAAATCAATTTTTCTTTTGTTTTTTCGTAATACCTTCGAGGACAAACTACGAATCGCGTAGTGTGGTTTGTGGAAATATACAGGCGCGCTTCTTATGATTAATCCTATTGATTTTCGGATTCTTCTGGTGCCTCAACGTCTTTGCTCTTTTTCTTTTTCTTCTTTTTCTCTTTCTGTGGAGTTTCCTGTAAGAAAAAAGTTATTTTATTCATCTCAATTATAAGTAAATTTATCATTTCTGATCTCACGTTTCATCATTTATTTTGTCTGGCAAAAGGTCTCGTGAATATTTCAACGTACTTGAGTTTCGGCTTCTGTTTCGGTCGGTAAAGTTTCATCAGCAGCTTCCTCAGCTTGTTTATCCTTCTTTTTCTTCTTCTTCTTTTCCTTCTTCTCCTTCTTTACATCCTTTGGTGAGGAAAGTGGATCGACTTCCATCTCTGCAGGCTCTTCCTTTACTTCTGCTGCTTCGTCAGCAGTTTCAGCGACGGTTTCATCGTGTTTTCTCTTCTTGCCAGCCAGTTCTTTCACTCCGTTCTTTTCTTCGCTCTAAACAAGTTTGACATTTTATGTGATTGCAAAAATTATCATAAAAACTCATAAAAATTATCATCATCATTCATAAAAATCGCATTTCTACCTTAATCTCCGAATAGTCGTTGTAATTGGTCAACCAATCGGACGGTGTATTCTCATTAGGTTTTCCATGCTTGTCCAACTTTCCTTCAACAATCATACGTTTCTTGATCGACGCTTTTGGCCCAAGACCCCATTTCCTTGGATAAGCGTCTCGCTCCATTATTACACGCTTTATTTTTGCCGCAACACCGTGGTCGCAGGCAGACATCGTTGGTGAGGTCATCAAAGCGACTCCTAAAAAGAATAAACATAATTTATCTTTTTTTATATCTCAAAAATTTACTTAACGTCAATAATATCCGAATAATTTTCAAGAGCTACGAAACTAGGAGTAATTTCCAAGATTTTTTTTTCATGGAACCAAAGTTACGCCTTTTGTAAAATGAAAAATCATTATTTTGCTTTATGAATCCTTGTTTATCATTCCCCATTATTCAAAAGTCTTTCCAATCACAATAATATTTCGATAATTTTGAAGAACCACTGAATGAGGCCTAGAGTGCAAAATTGCAGTTTACAAACCTAGAGCAACAGCTTCTCCTTTGGTGGTGACAATAACGATTTCCTGGTTCAATTCTATTCCATCGTCGTACATCAAAACTCCGGGCAACATGATTTTTGCACCATAGCATATTGCATTTACCTAAAAGAGAAAAAATATCAAATCACAGTTGCAGACGACATGGTTCTGCAAGTTATATCCAAGTTTTGAAAAATGAACAGGAGAGTTAACTTTTAAACGAAACTCTGGCGAAACTATTGTCTTAAAATTCAACTTTTTATTATAAATTTTGTATTATTTATTCATACATACCGCACTGTCTTTAACGATTATCCTCTTGTGATTAACGAGAAGTGCTTCAAGGGGTTTTATCACACGTCTCAGATACGATTCATCAGCATGATTCTCGTACAACCATTGAGCATCGAGAATATCATGCATAGTCACCATATTGTCCAATTCGTCTTGTACGCCCGATCGATTTCTTCGCAATTCTTGCATTTGACATCCGGTTCCGAGGAACAATCCCAAATGTACGCATATCGTTCTGACGTAGGATCCAGCCTCGCATTTAACTTTAAAAACACCCATATTCCTATCTGCATCATAATCGAGAAACCAGCTGTCGTACACCGTCCTTACACGCAGCTGTCGCTTTACCGCTGATATTAGCGGAGGCCTTTGAAACAGCGCACCGCGTAATTTTTCCAGCGCTTGATTTATCTAAACGATTGAGATTCCGTTAGGATTTGCACGAGAATCTCTTCTCTTGCTTTTTTGTACGCGATAATCGCATTTTTCAAATAAAAACATTCAACATTTGACAGAAGTGCAAAGACCGAGTCTGGATCTAAGAAAATATGTTTTATTTTTAATGCGTTCAATCGCTTCACAGAACACATTCTGATCTTTCGAACAAAGTAAATTAGCGGCAATTCCTGGCAAAGTTTGAAAGTTGTTTCCTCGAAAATCATCGTCTTTTTTTTTATAGTCCAAACTATGTCTCCTGCACTTTTACCATCTGTTTTTTTTTCTCTTTTCATCTTACCTTCAAAATATTATCTACTGCAGAGTGAAGCTTGAAAACTGCGATATATTCTTTTCCCGCTGACTGCTGAGACTTTGCCAAACGAGTAGCTCTGTCAATGCAAACGATTAAACAACCGGACACCTTGGGATCCAGGGTTCCGGAATGTCCAGTTTTCTCGACTTTGAGAATTCTCTTGATCCAAGCCACTACCTCGTGCGACGAAGGATTCGATGGTTTGTCTAAATTTATGCAACCCGATTTTATGTACTCTGACAAAGTTCTGTGGAGAGGCGTTGAGCCACATGTCAACGGAGTGAAGTGCTTTGTGCGGGTAATCAGCTTGTCAAAATTCTGAAATTCCATCAGAATATAGATTAATCCTTTTTAATAATTCAATTTTTAACGAAATTGATGAATTGTCATCACAATTGATGTTTTTGTAGTTCCGCATTGAAAAATCATTCCGATTGGTAAATTGTGGAAATTAGTTTGTGGGAATTCTAAAACCTTGGGAAATATTGAAAACTTGCTTCTGTTGTTTTGTATTTTTCATATTTTAATAAATGTTCATAGAGACAGAGTGTCGATGAAATGTTAGTACACAAAAATCAATTTAATTCAAATGCAGCCTTTAGGGATTCTAAAATTTTATGAGAATCGGAGTTAATGTTTAGTTTTGTCAAATTATCTGTCATAAAATTCAAGTATTCGTAAATACAAAAAGATTTTCTCAAGTATCATCAGAATAAATGGTTGCAATAAATAGTAGAAATAATTTTTTTCCTATTTGTTCGATGATTCGATCATATGGCTTCTAAACCGTCCCCAACATTTTGATTCTATAGAAGTTAGCTGCAATTGGCTAGAAAATTGAAATTTACAATGAATATTGCAAATACAAATATATTGATTAAAAAATTCCCATTTTATTGAATTATAATTACGATTGCTTTCCAACTGTTTTTTTTTTTTTTTTTTTTTTTTTTTTCCATAAGAATTTAATTTTAATTCATTTTATACGTTGACGCATAAAAGATTTTTTGATAATCAGTTTTGAACCAAATAAGAACTTACCTTGAACAACAATGGCCAGTCTTTGCATTCTAATTTGACAATTTCATCAGACGGTTCCATTTGACATTTCATTGCCGATTGAATCTCCCCCAGGCTTTTTTTCTTGCTCTTCTTCTTCGTTTTTTCTGAAGCATGAGAAAAAAATATTCCAAGTTCACATATAAATCGTGACGACACATAACCTACATTTGGAAAAAAATGAGATTTCGACGAGGGACAAAAATGGAAGAAAACAATAGACGATTGATCGGAATTAACCGATGAATGATTTCTTCACATTATTTTTGTGTAATTCATTGTTAAAATTGCAATCGGAAGAACGCGAGACACGTGTTTACAGCCGCACGCGAACGAGGCTTTGTTCACATAAAAACTTGTTCGAACTACATAACAATAGATCAATCGGGGTTTGAAAAGTGATGCAATAGGTTAGAGAAATTTAGATTAATTTGTTATAATTGTTTAATTATTTGTTTATATTACCGATTTCTGCCATTATGATACTTTTTTTAAAAACACGTGCAACACAAGCAATGGCGATCGGCAAACTCAACGCGGCACACGGAATTCCGTGGATATAGAAGTTTTGCTAGTAGTCCGGCCCCGGCAACCACGTTTTTTCGCATCGTTGTGATCGCAGCGCACTCTGCATGGCGCAGAATTTTGGGCGACCTTTGATTTCAAGTTTCCGGGAATATAAAGAAAATTCCCGAAAATAACGGTCATTTTGAATTACCTGTGTTTTTTTTCATTTTGCTAGTGTTTTATTGAACTCAACATTTTTTTGTGATTAAATTATCTTTTAAATTAGTTATTTGTTTTAATTATTTACGATCTACGAGTGGGGTATAAGCGTCCAAAAATCATTGTTGCCGTATTATTTGTTTTTTTCTTTTCCACGATTCCGGTTGGTTTACGATGGCGGTGCACGTACCGCAACAACATTGAAATCATTGTGTCTGGCCCGAAATGTCACCGTGACAGCTGATTCATCAAAATATCGAATGACAGCTCAAAATTGTTGTTTACATTTCATGCTATAAGGAAGGGATGAAATAAAAGTATTGAAGGTTTTTTTGATGAAGGGATCAAAAGAAAAAACAAATGGATGATTTTTAACAATCATTCAGTAGCATTTATTCAATTATTCGTAGTATATACGGATAATTTACAATGAGTCGTGATATCATTCGTAGCATCCTCGTAAGTATGATTTTTTATCTTTCTTTTCTTACAATTGATATATAAACGCAAAATGTGTACAGTGAAAAGTTTTATTAGGATTGTGATAATTTTGCCATAATACAATTAGCATACAAGTATCTCGATGCCTATTAAATATTACAGAGGCATTTGATTGAAGAGCTTGTGAAAAAAAAAATTAATTGAATTTTCATCAGTAAACTTATTATGAACAAGTCGAGAAACTTGTAAAAAAAAAATTCATAAATTGCAGATCAAGAATAATCGTTGAATCATATTTATCACGACACGATCATTGATCTCAAACGTTTCTCCTCTTCCATCCCGCCCTTTTCGTTCTCGCCAAAATTTCACAGCACAAAAACTCATAATCTCCGTTTTAAAAAGTACGAGATCCTTAAATTCGATTTTTTGTTGTTGTTTTCTTTAAACATACTAAAACACCCTTTATATATTTGAATTATTCATCCTATTATCCTACAACTTAAGCGCGGAGTCGAATAGTAAAGATGAAAATGGAGAAAAAATGAGCAGAAAGTGAGGGGACCGGAAACGTTCAACCATAATTTTATCATTGGATTATCCACTGTGAATTACGAATATACTGTACACGCGATTCTCTTGATCGCCACCCGTTATTCCTTGCGAGATATACAAAAAAAAACCCGAAGAATTATAGAAATTCCCAAAAACATAAAAAATAAACACACATTTCCGTAGCCCCCTGAAAAATGACGTGAACCAATTGCGGATCAACTACTCGACGCTTTCGAAATACCAATCAAACTTTCAAGTTTCCTTTAAATATATTAAATATTCAATTGTCATCCGCATCATCGTCATCGTCCGATATATACTTCTTGGTTACCCTTTTTCTTCGACCTCCTCTTCCTTCGCCCTTGCGACCTTTCATCTTCAATTTCATTCGTATACTTGAATCACCATCCGAACAGTCCTCTCCTTCACCTGTGAAAAGACAACATTTTACTCAATATCAAAAGATTCAAGTTCAATCGTAATTTTTACAAAGTTGCAATTATTGGTTACAAACTCTTTGGATAACGATGTTTAAAAAAATAAGAGAATAACATGTTCAAGTTGTTTGGTAGAAATGTTAAAACGACTCTTTCTGTTATGTTTGAATTTACGAATTTCTTGGATCGACATTATCTTTGTGAATTTCTACAAAAGAGTCTAGGAAAAATTGAAAATAACGTCGAAGATGAAATCGACAGGGATTTTGAAAAAATGAAGTTTCGTTACAAATTCGAAAATCGTAAAAACCTCTTTCATCACCGTCGGAATTAGCTCCTTCTGTTTCAAGACGTTCGCGGGCATTCGTGAATACCGACTGCAAGACTATCGAATCTTCATGAATGAGGGACGCCTCCTCGTTGTAAATCTGTGCATTTTTGCAAAGTTGCATGAAGTCCTTTTCGAGCTCATCAAAGTCAGCGTACTGAAAACAACATAATTTTAAAATTGGAGAAAGTCATGTAAAAAACATACAAATGATTTATTTTCGAAGAAGAAGGAAACTTTAGTCGTAAAATGGAGCAATTGTTTCGTTACCTTTCCTTCGTCAATTTTTTGCAACAATTTGTTTATCGTCAACGGTTTTTTGATTATCTCATAATAATCTGGCAATTCACGTCTCGATGGTAACTTCATGAATGGCTCGCTGAGCAGTCGGCCATCGGTACTGTCAGTGTAATTAACAACAACCATGATAAGTTTTTTCATGGCCCTTTTAACTTTTGGATCAATGGACGATCCGATACCACGACGTTTTTTCGGTGTAATATCGTCGTCATCCTCGCCCTTCTTTTTTCGTTTGCGTCCTCTCTTTTTCTTTTTGTCGTCATCTTCTTCTTCCTCGTACTCCACACCATCATCATCGATCGCTTTCATCCATTCTTTTTCAGTAAGACTATCCGTATAATCAACTTCTTTTCGTTGCCTCGAGCCTCTACCCAAAAACCTGTCTTCGTCTTCCTCGTACGTCCAACGTTCAACCTCGTCATCATCCTTAACGAGCCAATCTGGCAACTCAGCTTCTTCCAGCAACCGCGATTTTCTATTAGGCCCTGGTTTTGCTTCTTCCCTTCGCCTCTCCAGATCCAATTTCTGGAAAGTCTCGAATTCGCCCTCACTTCTCGCGATCATCTGATTAACCGTTTCATCGTCGGGTACTTCGTTCTCTTCTTCATCTTCGGCATCGTCCTGATGCAAAATACTTTGCAAAAATTGTTGTCTCTCCGATCCTGTAGACTTTTGATCGAACATACCAGCTTGAATGACTTTTTCGTCCATATTAAGCTTGTATCTCGCTGCTGCCAGGATTCTTTCTTCTACAGAGTTGACAGTCATCAATCGCAGCACTCGAACTTCGTTCTTCTGTCCTATTCTGTGAGCTCGATCCTGTGCTTGCAAATCCTGATGAGGATTCCAATCAGAATCGAATATAATGACCGTATCAGCAGCTTGAAGATTAAGACCAAGACCGCCGGCTCTCGTGGACAAAAGAAAAAGAAAATATTCAGATCCAGGGTCGTTAAACTTTTTGAGTAGATCACCTCGATCTTCTGCTTTCGTTGTGCCGTCCAAACGAAGATACATGAACCCTCGCCAGCCCAAATAATCTTCCATAATCGTCATCAACTGTGTCATTTGACAGAAGAGCAATACACGATGATTGGTCGCTTTGAGCTTGGGTAAAATACGATCGAGAAGTTCGAATTTTCCAGAAGCTCGATAAAGATCAGGACCCGATACGGTACCGGTGCCTGGTTTGCCGATATGTTCGCAGTACTTTTCTTCGATCACTTGAAACATGAATGGATGGTTGCAAAGTTTTCGCAATTGTACTATCGTGTTCATCAGAGCCTTAGCGCCGCCTTTGCCCTGTTTTCCCTTTTCCGAGCCATCGGTCAACAAAACACCTTTGCTCTGCATGTGTTTGTACAAAACTTTTTGAAGCCCGGACATGTCGCATTTGATGATGTACTCAACTTTGTCAGGCAGCTGCGATTCGACTTCTTTCTTCAAACGACGGAGCAAGAATGGTCTGAGAACTTTGTGCAAACGTCGAATAATGAGAATAGTTTCTTCCTCGTTGAGCTCGACCTTTTCACCGGTTGTAGCGAACGGAGCGTTGAACCATTGCTCGAAAGTGCTGCACGATTTGAATATCGATGGAAGCAAAAAATTCAACAGTGCCCACAGCTCAGGCAATTTGTTCTGAAGCGGTGTACCGGTGAGTAAAAGTCGATGGGGGGCGAGATAATGAGTGTTCAATACTTGGGTGAGCTTGCAATGATGGTTTTTCATTCTGTGACCTTCGTCTATTATCATGTACTTCCATTGCAGTTTCGCCAAAACTGATTTGTCCTTTATAACGTATTCGTAGGTAGTCAAAAGAACGTTGAACTTCGTTGCACGCATTTGCGACTGAATTGCTCTTCTGCCTGCCGGTGAACCCTTGTAGGAAACTACCACTACGCTTGGAGCCCATTTCTCGAATTCCAGTACCCAATTCGATAGAGTTCTGAGAAAAGGACGAAAATTCTTTTAATCCAAGAATAGATGTGATCCTTCGAAGTGGCTGTAGCAAATTTGTCTTAATTTTGAAACTTTAGAGCATATTTAACATAAACGTAATGAAAAAAAAAACTTACGAGAGAGGCACAATGATCAAAAAAGGCCCGTTCACTTTTTTCTGTTCCATAAGGTACGTGACGAGGGCGATCGTTTGGATCGTTTTACCAAGACCCATCTCGTCAGCGAGGATTCCATTCAAATTGTTGTTGAATAGCGACACTAACCACTCCAGACCCTACAAAAGTCGATAAATTTATTAAAAAACAATGGAACTTTCGTTACAACTTTTCACAGCTGTTTTTCGAATGAATTTTACCTTGATCTGATATTCTTTGAGATTTCCATTGACCATGATACTGGCCTGCTCCGTAACGCTTTCGTGAACGGTGTGAGCTATGCTGTAATAAGTTTGTTCCTCTGTTTTATATTCGTCGTCCTCGACTTTGGCCTTGTGTAGGGTTTTTTTTGCTTTTTCTTCCTCCATCTCACTCGCAGCTTTTTCTCGTTCGGCTGTTGGAAATACGGAGAAATGTTATACGATTGTTTGTAGTTTTTACTCTTTACGAACATACCATTGGCTTTTTCTTCATTATCTTCTTCTTCGTCTTCCTCATCGTCTTCGCTTTCGGAGTCTATCGCTTCCCAGCCTGGATGCGATTCGAGGAAAGATGCCAATTGGCTCATAAGTGGAGCATCGTCGCCGGTCAACGTACGTCCAGTTGATACTTCGATAACGCCAACTCGTTTGTCTTCACCGTTTGCACTGTCTTCGCCATTTTCACCATCCTGCAACCTCTTCTTCTTCACCCACAAATATTTATTAATTTCTTTGTTATACACCGTTGAATTAAACGCCTCAATGCGACTCATGTATCAGAACTTGACGATATTTATAGAAGATTTTAGAAATGCTTTTTCCCTCTTTCTTTATTTTACTTACTCACGTGAAAATTAACTCGTAAATTAGAACAAAAAGTGGTATCAACCTTCTTGTTAAGTTATACGTTATATCGTGGTCAAGTAATTCACCGAAACATTTGCCTTCTGTTGAGTGTTGATGAAGAAATGAAAAATAGCTAACCGATACCTTCTTCCTCTTCTCGTCCTCAACTTGTTTTCTTTTCTGTTCGACTTTGTGCTGTTTAACCATTTCCGTGAGATTACTGATGTATTCATCGGTCTGGGAGAGTAGGAAAGCCAAACGTTTGTCTTTCTTCTGATCGATGAGCTTCCTGTAACCCTCTTCGTCCTCGGCCATGAGACGACGCATACGTTCTTTCTCGATACGTTCCTGTTCCTTCTTCTGTTCCCTCTCGGCGTTGGCGTGATAATTGAGCACCGCTTTGTTGAGGCGAGCCAATTTAGCGACGTTGTTGCGATGAAATTCCTTGAAATCTTTACCATGCTGAAGAACCGAAGTAAGAAATTCCTGCGCGACGTAAAACAATCGATCGTTGTTATTCCAAGTTTTGTAAAATAATCATTTTTTTTTTCGATAGTCAACTTTGGTTCGAGAAAAAACAGTTCGATGTGTGGAAAGTGCAGGAGAAATTCGAAATGTGCTTGACAAAAATTCTTTCGAATCATTGTATCAACTTGCCTGATGTTTTTGCCTTCGTTTACGTTCAGCTTCGAGTTTCTGTTGTTTTTCTAATTTCTCCGTAGCTCGAGCTTCTCGCAAACCTTGGCGTTTCGTTCTTTTGTACGCTTTCACGTTTACCGCAGTTTCCAGAGTCGTATCTTTACGTGTGCAAGCAATAATCTACGAAACAAAGAAACATTTTTCCATCAATATGAACAATTCATTATTTAGAAATTTAAATAACGAGATTTTCGTTCACACCTCAGATCGCAATTGTCGCTGGAAATTCAATACTCTGAGCATTCGTAATTCTATTTGAGCTTGAAGACGAAGATCTTCGGGCATATTGGTCGGGAGGTTGCTCAGTTGTTCCATTCTCGAAGCTATTCTTGCAGAGAGTCTAAAAAATATAATATACCAAATTAAATAATTGTGTTTTTTTCTTAATTATAATAATATCACCGAGATATTTTGAATATTCGACGATTCTAAACTTAATTTTCGAAAATTTACCGATTTTCACGTTCCTGAAGAATCAACAATGGATCCAATCCAGCTGGTTTAACAACGCTCGTGACACGATTTGTTTTCGGTCCAGGCTGTTGAAGTTGGTGATGCTGCGGAGTTGGACCACCAGGTCTCGGTCCACCGGGACCAGAAGATCCGAGTGTGTTTGGACCAGAAATCTGCGGACCCACCGGAGCTGGACTCGTTTGAATCGCATCAGTCGTACGCTGTCCCATACCTGAAGGAGGAGGTGGTGGAGGAGGTGGGGGAGGGGGAGGTGGTGGTGGAGCTCCACCTGTATAAATCCGTTTTTCGATTACGACTCAACCCAGGATCATTCTACTCTACTTTTGCACATTTCAAGACGACAGGACAGGCGCGTTGAAAAGTATTTTCAAAGAAAGAACATTCGGAGCAGTGTGTTTTAAGCGCTAACTGAAAATGACGGAATACAAATAAATCAAGAACATTCATGCGCAAGTCTTATTGAAATTGAAAGAAAACGAGTTCTATGCAACTTTTTAAAAGCAAACGACATTCATTTTATTCGTTTTTTAAACAAAATTCATAGCCGAGCTTGTTGTAATTGATTAAAAAGACAAGGAAAGCGAATTTTAGAATTTTTCGTTAACGTTTCATGCTTGAACGAAAGAGTAAACGGGAGTTGTAACAAAAATAAGAGTAGTCACCTGGAGCAAAGGCAATTGCGGGTTCGAGAAGCGATAAAACAATGCAACGAAATGAAATTCTTACCTTGAACAGCAAGTGCTAGTTGTTGTGAGAGTGGTTGATTTCTGGCTAGTAATCTGTACGCCATTATTTGCACACTAGGAAAGAATTGCAATAAAAAAATCAATAAATTCAGTGATTCTTCGGTTACTTAGTAGAGTAAATAAATTTAAAAATATTAAAACAGCCGCCAATGAAGTACCGAAGTTGTTGAAGTTGTTGAGAGCTGAAAGTTTGTTTTTCTCCCATGTTGCCTTGTCGAGCTCTCAGCGCGAGAAGTTGTGAGTAACGAGGATCTTCTTGAAGTCCTTTTTCTTCCATCGAGTCAATAGCTTTTTGAAGAGCGTTTAGATTTTCTTGTCCTGTGCCAGCCGACGAGACGGGCACAGTTCCGCCGGATCCTGTTTGACTCATTTGGGGAACTGGCCCAGAAGCCATTCCTGCACCACTTCCTGGTGGTCCTATTTGCGTTGATCCACCAGAACCAATTTGTATGCCAGGACCAGCGGTCGTCATCTGTCCTGATGCATTCGAGGGGCCCATCGGACCGCGAATTTCGTTCGGACCCATTGGAACACGACTCTCACCCATTTGACTACCCGGACCGCTCCCCAATGCCATGTGAGAACTCGGACTTCCACCCGATCCTATGGGACCTCCTGATCCCATTGACGCCGCTTGTCCCATTTGATTTCCTGGCCCACTTGGACCAACCTGTCCACCAGGGTTATTCATACTCATTGGACCCATTTGACTCCCGGGTACACTCGGAGGCATTTGCACACCTGGTCCACTCATTCCATGTTGACTCGCTGGACCTCCACTCAACGACATTGGTCCTGGACCGTTTGGACTTATTTGACCGTGACCTAATAAAAAAAAACAAATGTTGATAAGTGACACTTCAATAAATAAAAATGTGCATTCAAATAGTTGGCTTTTTATCAATTTCGTAAAAAGTACAAATTCGTCTAAAGATTATCATTCGATTTTCCGGACATCAATGATCTGCTGACTGAATATTAAAGGGTCACGCTGCGATGACCATCGTCCTAAAGCGATTAAAGATCCTTTGAATGCAATAGTAAAAAAACCAAAATGATGCATGAAAGATTTAAATATTGTTTTTCAAGAGGTGGCCATCACTTTGAATATTCATCGTAAACACAAAAGTTTAAACCTTTCCGTAGTCTGGCTATTTCGACCCTAAATGTTGATCGTGCAATGAGAGATTATTTCGCATGTATGGTTTCAAGTTTCCATCGTAAACACAAAAGTTTGAACCCGTCTGTAGTCTGGCTATTTCGACCCTAAATGTTGATTGGACGATGAGAGATTATTTCGCATGTATGGTTTAGCGTGCTCAATTTGATAAATAGGCACGTAAACATAATTTTCATAACAACAAGTATAATGATAATTAATCCTATAAATAAATAAAACTTAATAAACAAACTTAAGGAAAAAAAGTTGTCATTTTTTACAATCAACACCATTTGAAATTTTGGATTAAGTATGGTTTTATTAGAAATGTAACAAAAAGTTTATATTCGAAATTAATTTATTCACTGTCATGGCATACCATAGTTTTCACCTGAAGTTTTCAATTGAAAAAACTAATGAAAAAAACTAATAATTGTCTTTTTTGACTGGCCTCTTTGGAAGATGCAACTGTCATCACAATCAATTTTCGTTTAATTCGTAGATTGAAACGTTACGCGATGATAAAAATTACCGCCTGTACGTTTAAATATTTTTACAGAAACCACAATCTGTTAATTTATGACAGCAGTTATTTTCCCACATAAATTAGCGTGAAATAAACATGTGAAGAATTTATTGATATCGTGAATAATTATTGAGAAATATTTTTTACCAGGATGACCGTTTGGTCCCATCGGACCAGGATTACTGGCCGGGCCCATTTGATTCGGTGCATTAAGGCCCATAGAAGGTCCCATGTGACCAGCACCGCTTTGTGACATTGGACCCATGTGGCCTGGTTGATTGGTGTTTATGTGTCCAGAATTAGGTGGTCCACCGATGTGGACCGGTGGCCCTGGAGCCATTTGAGGATTTGGGGGACCACCTGGTCCCATATGCGGCCCTGGACCACTCTGAGGCATATGCGGAGGACCCTGGTGTCCAACTGATGGTCCCACGTGGGCAGAAGGTCCTTGTCCTGGTCCCATATGACCTCCTTGAACTCCAGGTCCCATTGAGCTTGGACCAGTCAACATTTGACCAGGCATATTCATCTGTCCGAGTCCCCCTGGTGCCATTTGACTCGGACCCATTTGTATCAAACCTCCTGGTGCCATGTGACCTGGACCACCACCAGGACCCATTTGTCCTGGACCAACGATCCCCATTGGATTTGGTCCCCCTGGCACCATTTGATTTGGAGTCCCATGACCTATTTGCCCTGGTCCTCCTGGAACAACTTGACCTATTTGACCAGGTACCATCGAATTTCCGGGTTGTTGTCCAGGCCCCGGACCAATTGGACCACTGGGACCACCTTGGCCCTGAAAATAAATATATACAATTGAACTTAACCTCTGCACGAACTTTCCCATCACAACGCAAACATACACACATTTAACTCAAAGATTAATCATTATCAAGGAAGTCATTATAAATTAGCGGATTGAAATGTCGTAAATAAAGACTTTGATAAATGGATAAATAAACTATCGGAAATTTATCGCTTCTTATCTTCTACACGCTGTAAATCTTGCGTCATTAACTCCTATCAGTTATACTATTCGAGTTATAATGAATTTATAAATGTCTAGACATATAGTTTTGACAGGAATTAGAGTCCATTTGATGCGACCTTCACCGATCTCGTAATCAGTGAAATAATTATGCCTAGGCAAGTTTTTTAATTGTTTATAATAAGCAGGGAGAGTTGACAATGTGACAACGTCGTTGATGATACATTTCATTTTTTGTCCTGAAATATCGTATTCAACTATCACTACCAACGAAACTTTTCCAGACAAAATTGCCACCAGCTCTTGGAACCAATGCCGAGTCGGCGACACTGCACGTAAACGTGAATAAATTTCGAAAAAAAAAATCTACAAAAATTCTAGCATACTCCACGAAAGCAGACGCAACTTTTTGCTCTCTTGAACTTTTCTTCCAAACCCAATAGTTCTCGAGTAATGCAACTTTTTCTAAATTCTATCATTTTTCGCCAAAACCTTGATAATAGTGCGAAGAAAAATCGCACGAATTTTTTTAAAAAACAAAATTGAAGCAGGAATTATCCCCTCTAAGATCCCGATTGAAAAGAAGTCATTAAAAAATTCTTTTTCGAAACGCAGTCCAAGTTACTGGAAAAAAAATAAAAAAAACCTTAATTTTCATAACGACGAACCAGGTGTTCAAAAAAACCGTAAAAAATTGACCACAGAGAGCAGCAGAGCCGATTTTTTCCCCTTTCGAATGCTTCTTGTTAAAATACTTCATATCGACTGCCAGAAAAATAGCACAAAAAACTACTTCAAGATATTTTCGAAATTTAAAGCTAAAGTAGATGGCGTTGTTTTTTCATTTCGATCAAATGTGGAATAGTCAGAAAAATGCTGACTTATTCGAAATGATTTTTAGACAAAGTTGAAAGGTACCTTTGCACAAATGTGTAAAAATTTCTATGTGATATAAGAGACGGAATGATTGCATGCGCGAAAAGCGTGACAGAGATTGACTCAGACTTATGCGCAGCAAGGCATGGAAAAATGTGTCAACAAGTACGAAGCCACAAAACATAGTCAGCGCGGTTATGAACAAAGCATCCAGTTGATCTAAGCAACACACGAAGATCACGTGTAACAACAACCACGTGTTGGACACCTGCATCTCGTTTCTACAGTGTTTTGTCCCTTATCAAAGGTTAGTTACGAGTTAATCCGTAATTGATGCTTCAATGAGGGATCAATAGAAAATTTCTATAGGCTTAAGGACTTGGGGCAAAAGAATAATGTGACTTGGAGATATTGTTAGCACGAGACATCGATGACCGCGATGTCCTCAAATTTATAATTCAATATTGTAAGTCTTATAGAAAAATATGTTTTGAAAATGATCGAATTGAATCGCTAATAATCCCAGGATAGCCTATGATCTTTCGCATTTTCGCAAGTAGAGGGGATATGAGACTCGGTTCGTTTTGACGTAATAAATAGACAGCTTTGTCCAACAGGAGCTAACTTCCACTTGAGAAACGTCCCTGGTTAGATCGATCTAATCATTTTTGAGTGATTGGCACAGTTACCAAAAAATTTATAACTTTTTATAATCCTTTTTTATTGATTTGAATCATTAAATCGATTCACTTTTTATTTGAAAATCATTATTAATCCGGAAAAATGATGAGCCAAAAAGAACTCGATCACTGTTACGATTTCGTAATGGATCTTACCATAGAATCCGCCAAGGTAAATCAATTTATTATTATTTCATCGAACACTGACAAATAATAAAAAATCTTCATTGACACAAAAAGAGCAACGACAATTCAAAAATTTCTGTACATATAATTTTAACACTTCGTTGGTTCGACGCAAAAATGAAAACTGGCCAACGATTTGCAGTTATTCAACTTACAACAGCGTGGCAATAATGTTTTGTTTCGTATTTCACAATCGCGTATGAAAAAATTCGTATGCACAAGCACGTTGTCTCGTTGCCACGTTGACGTACTTTGTCTGGCAATATCCCACATTCACGAAACATTCAAATTCATCGCGTTTTTAACGTCAACAGACTGATATGTTTCAATAAACTGGGTCATTCAAAAAACCTAGTAATCACTTTTTTGTTATATATTTTTTTTTTTAGATAATAAGAGAAGCGTTTCAAGGAATTAAAAATATCGAAACAAAAGCCGGTGATTGGGACTTGGTCACACAGTTCGACAAAAAAGTCGAGGAAGTCCTCATAGACGGTCTCTGCAAAGAATTTCCTAGTCACAAGTGAGTACGAAAAAGCATTCGAAAAAATTCTTTTTTTTTTCATATTAACGTTTGAAAAAATAAAGTAATTCTGGAAATAATGATAATTTTTTTGTTTATAATGTTTATAAAAGTTTTTGTTTATAAAAGATGACAACTGAAAATAAATTTGAATAATAAAATAATTTTTTTTAAATAAATACAGAGAGTCCCTCAAAATAATGAATAATAATATTTTGAATATTTTTTTCTAATTAAGATTCATAGGAGAAGAAACAGTTTCGAGCTCCAATCATTTACCGCCTTTGACCGATGCACCGACGTGGATAATCGACCCGATCGATGGTACGACAAATTTCGTACACTCATTTCCGCACACTTGTATATCGATAGCTCTGATGGTAAAGAAAGAATTAGAAATCGGAATTGTTTACAATCCATTGTTGGAGCAACTGTTCACAGCCAGACGTGGTCGTGGGGCATTTCTTAATGGTAAACCCATAAGAAGTTCTGACGTCGATGGTGAGTTTTGAATTAATTCATCAAACGTTCAATCAAAAACCATTCATCATTAAAATTCCAAAAATCCTACGAAACAAGCTTTCCAAATGATTCTGAAAATTCAAACCTTGACATTTCATTTGGACAAAAAGTTGACTGTACTTAAATCTTTTCATTTTGAAATATATTTCCTGAATCATAAAATCTCAATTAACTAATTAACTAGAATTATAAATTCATTTAAAGCAAAGAAAAACATAGTAAAAATCGATCTGCAGTATTTGTTCAAAATCACAACTTCATGTGAAGCGAAAATTCATGAGAAAAAATTTGCAAAACACCTCAAAAGCGTTTCATTAGTCGAATGACTGTTTTTTTTTTTGTTTTTCAAAATGCAATGTAAATTTCATTGATTGCATTGTATACAAATATCCGAGTTCAATAATCGACGAAACGATCGATTCTTGAAAGATTTATTTGTAGACAATAACAAATTTTTTACAAAAACTTTATTCAGATTCGATTGATTAATTTTTCTAACCAATAGATGTAAGAAATTCTCTAATATGCATCGAAGCATCGTACGCAACTATCGAATCAATCAGAGCCATAGTGTTAGGGAGATTGGAAGCATTCGTTTCTGTGGCTCACGGTATAAGGACTCTTGGATCAGCTGCACTAACACTTTGTTACGTAGCGATGGGAGCAGCCGAAGCTTATCATTGTGACAACCTAAGGCCATGGGACGTGGCTGCTGGAACTCTTATAATCCGAGAAGCTGGAGGATCTGTCATTGATACGAGAGGTAATTTCTCGTAAATGATCAATTTCTTTTTTTTTAATATTCAATACATTTGCAAAAAATTGTTCAAGTTTATTTGAATGTCAATAATTATTGTTCCCACAATTTTATACACGAAGAAAATGTTAGAATTTCTCTAAAAACAGGTCATTTGTGTATGTTTTTTGAAATAGAATAATTAGAAAAATTATTAACACCAAAATAATCGAATAATCAAGAATTTTTCGTCTCTGTCAAAAGGTGGAGATTTCAATGTGATGGATCCAAAAACTTTGGCAATTGGCAATCAAAAGTTGGGTCGTGATTTAGTGAAACTGATCAAGATGGCAGACTCGAAGACACTGACTCTTCGCAAACGATCTTTAATTACGTAATTCCATTTATATCTTCCATTCAAATACAATGATAATGGAATTCATTGTTTTTAGCCTTGGAAATATTTGTAAAGCTAAAAAACCGAAAATGAGAAGAAAATAAGCACGTATTGTAGATGAATTTAAAATAGACGACGAAAACAACCGGGAGCCTGACTTTGTTTGAGAAACAATTGCTATATGCTAAAAGAACTGATCACAAAATGAAAGATGTTAATTATTTTAAGAGGTGAACGTGACACATGACTAACAAAACGTTTGAGACTTTGTTTCACGTTTTTAATACCTCAGTACGGCGTTGGATGACAGTCTGTCATGTTGTTAAATTATAAATAAAATAGTTTGTAAATGTTCATTAGAACAAATCAAATTTATATTAATTTAAATATTAAATTATTCTTATTGGTGATAAATAAGTTTCGGTGTTTTTTTTTTTTTCGTAGCCTTACGGTGTTAATTTTATAAATTATAACCTAACGCATTTGTTTAAATTATTGAATTGAAAACATGTAAATAAACAAAATAAATGAACGCAGTATGGACATGAAACATTGATCTTACTTTTATTTTTCGTAGCATTTAATATTTTTTTTTGTAAAAACTCATCTTATTTCGATCAATCAGATGAACTTTCATTTCAAAGTTTTTTTTTGTTGGTTCCGAAAGAAAAATGAGTTCATTTTTCTAAGTTATTTCAACACGGAATAAAACTAGTTGATAATCTTGAATTTTGAGGATTTTTTATTATGCAAAGTGTCAATATTTATAGAAACAAAATAAAATTTCGTCGTACAACAAATTTTATTTTATTTTCACCAATATTTATATTTTTCATAACACAAATTAGTCAAAATTCGAAGTTATCGCTAAGTTTTATTTCATTATTCAGAGTAATTTCGTAATACAAGAAATTTTATTAGATTTTTGAAAGAATTACCATTTTGTATGGTAAAAATTGGTAAAAATTCGAGAGTGTCTTTAGTTTCCCTTTCGCAACTGTGATTTTTCAGTTATAATTCACTCCATGTAAAAAAATATTCTCAAATAGAACACATTGTGTTGAAAACCTGAATGCAAATTTTTGATTCGTAATGTTTTGGACTTACAGGTAAAACAAAAGAGAGAGAGAGAGAGAGAGAGAGAGAAATGTGAAACCGTTGACAGATTATGACTATCTCGTTTAGCACTGGAACATTTTCTCAAGTTTTTCTAAAACGAGCACGTCGTCGTCAAGTTTTATCACTGATTTGTTTGATAAGAAATAATCGCGTGGTACACAACTCGTCAAGTTCAGTAGCGTCGTGGAATTGCTCCAATAACGTAATAATGGCTGGATCTAAAGAAATTCATAATTATCTCGAGGTTGCCAAGAAACTTGCACTGGAATGTGGCGAGGTAATATAAACAAAAAATAATAAAAATGTCAAAATACGATAATTATTGCATTAATTAATCAGAAGAATTTTATCTCCACAAACCGTATCATCGTTTGGTGCAATTTATTTTCGACAATTTCATTCTATTCTTTTTTATTTATTTAATTAACCAAGAGTAACTCACGCTTTTTTTCGTTTAATCTAGATTTTCAGAGAGGGCCTCGTTTTGGACAAAAAGATTGACACTAAAAGCAGCGATTGGGACCTCGTGACCGAGTACGACAAAAGAATAGAAGCTCGACTTATTAAAGAACTATCAGCGAATTTTCCTGATCACAAGTACGAATTTTTCAAAATTTACAATTTTCTATATTTCCTTCGCCTTGAGTATTTGGCTTTGGGTCTAAAAAAATTACAGCAAATAATTGAACTAATTTTTTTTTTAACCATAATTTTCGTATAATTATTGGCAAACATATTCAATGTCTCAATAATTACAGTTTGAAATTAATCTGTATTTCGACTCTGATTACTGAAAAATCTTTGTTCGGGACCTAAAAACTAAATCTACGAGAAAAAAGGAAATCCAAAATTAAAAAAAAAAAAACTGTTTTTTTTCGTTACGGTGAAACCTTGCAAACTTCCATACAATAATTGAACTTCTACTCAATTAAAAATTATCGGAACAAATGTATCCATGAAAAAAGCTCATAGCACAGAAATGTCTTTCTAAATAAATCAATATTTTCTAATCTAAAATCGACATTTTTCAAGTTAACAGAACACTGACCGAGAAAAAGTATTGAATAAAAACACTATTGAATCTAAATTGTGTGCTTTTTGTAGTCGAATTATGTACATTACTAAAAATCACTTTTTTTTTTTAGTGAAAATAGCACAATACTCTACCGAGACGTGCTCTAGCTTAAGAAAACGTTTTATCAAACACCAACAGCATAGGAATGACGTGTTTTTTATGTGCTAGTGATATTTTTACACTGTTTAATACATTTTAGTCTAATTTCAATTTTTCTGTTGGTTCGACATCTAGAAGCAGAGAATTCTTGATATTTCTTTTTTTTTCAATTCGTTTTAAAAATCTGCCTTTTACAAGCGAGGTTCTATCGTCATAATCATAATACAAAGTAACGGCAAAATGATCAAATACAATTTTCCAAGATAATTTTTTTTATTTTGCGTGAATCTTCTCGAGCGTCGTGTTATAATGTGTAAAAAATTTGAGAAGGTTCCACCGTCTGGTAATCGAGATATTCACGAGGTCTTGTGGGAAGTCACGAAAAAAGACGATATTTTACAACTAATAACTCGATTTCTAAACGGTCAAACTTCCTCAAATTTTGGCAGCAGTTGAGTACGATTGTTAAGAAGATTCATACAAATTTTAAACAATTAAACTTGGGATTTTTCGAACGCATGAGAAACGATCGAACCTCCTTAATGGACATTGTGCATTTCGATACAAACTTTTTTTGACCTAATAAGATGTTCCAATGCTCTTTTGTCATGTGCTGAACGAACATTGAAAATTTTATATTTCTCTAAAAAAAAAAGATACATAATTTCCACATAAAACACACACATTGTCTGTTTGATTGTTTTTTGTTTTGAATACAATACTTTTTTCAGCTAGTAATGTCGTGTGTGAGCAGAAAATGTAAAATTTCATTTTTCTCATTTCTCTTTTAATATGAATATATCTGTTAGATTTATCGCAGAAGAATCAACATCAGCTGCGAAAGAATTGGCAGAATTAACAGATTCACCAACATGGCTGATCGATCCAATTGATGGTACGACAAACTTTGTTCACGGTTTTTCACAATGTTGCATTTCTATGGGATTGACAGTTAAAAAAAGGCTGGAACTTGGCTTAATTTACAATCCATCGAGCGATGAAATGTTCACAGCGATTAGAGGCAAAGGTGCATTTCTTAATGGAAAACGTATGCTTAAAACATCGAACATTACTGGCAAGTATGACAATCTTCAATGAATTTTTAACATTTCAATACGAAAACACTTTAGATGAGCTTATCAACTGCTTATCTACGTATTTTTTTATTCATTTTTTATCTCTTAGAATTGAACAAATCGCTGATATACATTGAGCCGATGGGGATTCGACACTCTAGCAAAAATCGTGACATTGCAATCGCCAGATTCGAAGCTTTTGTTTGCGCTACTCAAGGGTAATTAATATCATCGTCAAATTTTGTGGACTTTTCATTTATTCATTCACTTAACGTTTATTAGATGAGCCAATAAATTGCAAATAACGCTATTGAAAAAATGTCAATTTCGTAATTATGTTTTTTATTGGATTTTTTTATTTATTTGTTTTTATTTGATCGATCAATATTTTTATTTCAATCTTAATAACCTATTTTTAATTCCGGTACAATTTTTCACGAATGTTATATTTCATTTGAAGCAGTTTAATTTTTTTTTCAAATTTGATCAATATCCAAAGACGTATTCTGCGAAATTATGTTTAATATTTATTTCCTTTTTCTTTTTTTGATCATATGCTCCACTTCACTTCCTTCCTTAGTTCTCTTTTGTATCGCATTTCTACGAGAGCCATGGGACGCTGTAGAAAACCCGAATTCCCATAAAATTCGAAATAGTCGTATTTTGAAAGATGTTGATCGTATTGCAAAGAAAAAATTGTCATGAAATTAATTATTTTATATTTTAGGGTTCGAAGTATCGGTTCTGCAGCTTTAGGATTGGCATACGTAGCTCTTGGAACTCTTGATGCCCTTCATCTAGACCATTTAGGTCCCTGGGACGTAGCAGCAGGAGCTTTATTGGTGGAAGAAGCTGGTGGTGTAGTAATTGATACAAAAGGTAAAAAAATGTTGCCTGCAGTCGTGAAATTCATTAAAATTGACTATCAAAACCGAAGTGAATAAATTTTCTTTAATATTTTGATGATTTTTGCTATTCCAGGAGGTCCTCACGATCTAATGAACCCAAGAACGATTGCAGCCTGTACAAAAACTCTCGCAAAAGATATTTCGAAATTAGTGATCGACACGGATCTTCAAACTCAACGTAAACGTTTGAAGCGAGTTCCTAGCTCGTCGAAACTGCTTTAAAAACTCGTTTAAATAAAGTCTATTTGGAGTTTAATTACTCAGCGACTTTCGAACTTCATTTATAAACGATACAGAATTCTGTAATGTCTGTAGGTAGAGAAAATTCATTTACTTAGAAATTCAAACCTTTTTTTCGATCTATTTCGAAAAATATTTATTTCTTAATTAAAGGTCAATCAATTGCTGAGTGGGAGGAGAGTTTATCTGAGTTTTAGAGGGCGTTAACCAATTGAAATTAAGTTAAAAAATATAATGTCTGCCGGTAGAGAAAATTCATTTACTTAGAAATTTTTAGATTTTTTTTCGATCTATTTCGAAAAATATTTATTTCTTTAATTACAAGTCAATCAATTACTGAGTGGGAGGAGAGTTTATCTGAGTTTTTAACGGGGTTAACCAATTAAAATTAAGTCGAAAATATAATTTAAAAAAAAATCAAATACTAGTACATAAAAAAATTGGAGTTAATTTAACTTTTCATAAGAATTAATGAAAATCAGACTTTTTCTCCTTTTAGATTATCCGTGAATTTTAGTATTGACAGTTTCCACTCGAGTCAATCCAACTCCATAAAAAATCTCAGACATTACCTCGATTTAAGAAAAAAAAAAGAAAAAAAAGTTTAATAATTATATAAAATTGTATGAATATTCAAGGAACAATGTTGCGCATAATAAGTTTAAGAATTTTCCACAGTATTGCAATAATCTGTGATCCGGCATACCTTCAAGTTGTAAATATATAATGATGCATTAAAATGTAGAAAATCAACGTTTGAAAAGCACCAGTGAACACGAGAGTTCATTAAAAAAGATATAATCTGAAAAATACGACGTATCATGAACGACATAAACGGAGCTGTCTGATCTTCGTCGCAAATATTGAGTTGTAATTTGAAAAATAAATGAGAATTTACTGCCGTTTGACTTTGTAGATGAGTTCCAATGTTTGAATTTAGTTTAAAACAAATTATCTCGTTTCAGTTTTCATATTTATTTTTCTCTGACTTTACTATTTAGATAAAAACTCTATTGTTTTCTCTGACGTATCGAATATAACGATGACTAAATTATACGTTACGGATCATCTGTTAAAAGAAAAAAAAAAACAAATAACCGTAACAGACTCATAACCATTCAGAACAACTATCGGTTATAACGAACGTAGTGGGTGTTCTTTCAACGATTGCCGTAGACAATTTACACTTGAGATCATTTTTCATGACATTTTCATCAAATAAAACATCAGAGAGTCGAAATATTTTAAAAAATGATGTGTCAAAAGTTAATTCATTTACTTGTGTAGTTTCATTGAGTTAATTGCAATTTTTTTAAAATATTTCTCATAATTAAACAATTAGTGACTCAAGATATTAAAAAAAATGTATTTATCGAGAATCAATTCGTTAAATTATTTAATTCATATCAGTCTGTATCAATAAAAACAATTGTTTTTCATCAAAGGAACGAATAGGGAGTTAAAATCTGTCGAGTTTTGATTTATCAACAGTTAATTAGTTGAATTACGAAGAAAAATAAATTTGTTTCAATAAAAATAGTCATTTTTCGTTTGAAAAACACATTCAGGACTCAAAACATTTGAAATTTTCATGTATTAAGAGTCAATTAATTGAATTATGCAATTTAATTAAGTCTGTTTCAATAAATAAATGATAACTTTATAGAATAAAATCTTTCGAACTTAATTTATTTGAAAAAAAATTTCTACTAAGTGTCAAATCAGTCAAATGATGCAATTTGTTGATTTTTCAATTGAAAACATCATTACTTCTAAAATAAAACATTAGGGGATTGAAATCTTTGAGGTTTTTATAAACTTCGAGTTAATTAGTTCAATCGTGCAATTGAATTAATTAAAACGACAGGGCTTGACAACAGAGGCTGCAGAAAAGCTCGACGTTTATTAGCATCATCGTAAATGTCGTTCTTATCAGGATTTGTCAAGTCGTCTGATTGCATAGTCATTTGTGAACGAAAAATGTGATAGGTAGGATCGGAAAAGGCGGACTTTCCAGTCGAGTCCTTGATTAGAATGAAAAAACATGAGAATAGCTCGAATCACATTGTAGACGGAGAGAGAGAGGGTGAAGATATTGTTGATGGAAGTGGTTTGAGTCACGACGATCGAAAACCTTCGTGGGAGAATGTAAATCGCGAATGAATCGTACAAACGATTCCAGGACTTGATTCCACGTGATGCTGTATTATCATAACTTGGACAAAACTTTGTGTATCGACGAGAAAACAGTCAGTACAATCGACGATCATCCACCAGGACAGAAACATCTTTGACTTTAAATTCCAAGATAATTCTTTAAATCGTGAAAAAAAGTTGAAACTATTGTGAAAATGAGCGAAAAAGAAGAAAATGTTTACTATGATTTTGCGATGAAACTCACTCTGGAAGCTGCTCAGGTAACAATTCTAGATTTTTTACTTTTTTTTCTTCCTTCAACCTCATTCGATCAAACGAAAAGAACTTTAAGTAATAAATTACAATGTTGAAGTTTTCATTTTTCAAATGCAACAATTTTTTTTTTTTTCTTTAGTATTTGACTTTTTGTGCAATTTCAAGTTGCAATAAATTATCACCTTTTTCATAAAAAGAAGAAAAAGAAAATTAACAATTTGAAAAATAAAAATATTGATTAATAATTGTTTCAAGATTTTGAGAAGCTCCATCACCGACAATAAAACGATCAATGAAAAATTGGGTGATTGGGATCTCGTGACCCAATACGATCGTAAGATCGAGGACGTGATAGTGGGAAAGTTAAAAAAAAAGTTTCCGAATCACAGGTTCGTAAAAAGAGTATGCCAAACTTTTTTCGTCTCAAAAATTCTCGAAGCTAATATAAAATAAATTGAAAAAAAAAAATGGAATTTATTTTCAGATTTATTGGTGAAGAATCAACGGGTCAAAATTTGCCTGAATTAACGAACGATCCAACGTGGATAATAGATCCGATCGACGGAACGACTAATTTCATTCATGGTTTTCCACACACCTGCGTCGTAATTGGTCTTGCAATCAACAAACAAATGCGTATTGGAATTGTTTACAATCCCATACTCGAGCAATTGTTTACGGCGAGAAAAGGACGTGGTGCCTTTCTCAATGGGCGACCGATTCAAACATCCAAAATTCAAGGTTCGTATATACGATAGAAATGGAATTTGATAGAGATAAAAAAAAAATCATCATCAAACAGGTTCTTCGTATGAAAAAAATGGCGGACTGTTTTAAAATCTTCAAATAAATTGAAAGTATATTTTCGGAGAGTATTTTAAGTTGAATATTTTTGACCCTCCAATTTGATTATTCTATTATTTTTGTACGTATACCAAGTTTTTATTTCGACAATAAAATTTTAACAACAAACAAAAAATCGACGATTTAATAAACGATTTGACTTTATCTCACGAAAATCTCGTTACAGACGTGTCGAAAGCTCTCATTTGTATCGAACCTGGCTTCATAAAGGTTGACAATTTGAGGGACAAAATGATGGAGAGAATCCACGCGATCGCCAAAGAAGCTCAAGGGTATAAGAAAAAAATAGCATTGAACCAATTATTCTCGTTTTACTACATTAACGTCATGAATTTCATTGCGTTTATTAATTCCATTGTTTTTAATCAACTTATTATAAGTAGTTGAATTTTTATTATCATTATTATTTGCATATTATTATTTATTTGAATAATGTAGTCACATGATTTATTGGAATTGAAAGCTTTGAAATAATTAAACGATGTTTTTCATTTTATCATATGAATTTAATTTATTCCGATTAACGTTTCTCTTTGTTCCCATCACGAAGGATAGAATTTTCGATTTTTTTCCTTCATTAGTTCTTATTAATATTTTAATGTTTTGATTTGTTTTTTGAATGTTTGACAATTAAGTCTTTTTTTTTTAAGTGTAATTACTTGTTTTTTTTTTTTTTTTTTTTTTTTTTTTTGGTGATTCAATTCTTTTTCATTTTGTTTTTTTGTTTTACAAGAATACGAACGCTTGGTGTGGCTGCCATAACATTGTGTTATATAGCCCTGGGAGTAGTCGAAGGTTATCCCATTGAGGGGCCAGGAATCTCGACTTGGGATATTGCGGCAGCGTCCTTGATCATATCGGAAGCAGGAGGCGTGGTAGTAGATCGTGTAACAGGTAAACATTAGCAAGTTATTTGCTAAATTGCTAAGAGGATAAATTTATATTAACCCTTTTTTATCTGTTTATTTTATTTTAATTTTTATTCAATTATGTTTGATCAGGTAATGAAGTCGATCTGATGAAACCGCGAGCGATCGGTGCATGCAATGAAAAAATTGCCAGGGATCTTGTGAGAATCATCGGTGAAGCGGACAAGAGAGTCGAGATGCGAGGAAAATAGAGTTTTCACGTTTTCATCATTTTTATCAATTTTTGTAATTGTGCTTTTTTTAAAAAACAATATTGTTTGAGTGTTGAAGAATTTTTTTGATTGTTTAAAAATACAGAAATTTCTCGATAATTGACATTTTATTTAATTTCCATTTTCAATGGAAGAGATAATCGAGAAAATATTTTATTTTTATTGCAACATTTGATACCATCGACCACTCGATACTTTGATCGAAATCAACTTTTCTTTAATCGTTTAAAAAATCATGGAATATAACTTTTTTCCTAAAATCGGACAAAAATTACTACAATGTTTATTTTGTGACGATGCTTATTGCTGAGTGACGCAAATAAATTTGTGATAAGCTGAATCCTCGGAGATTAAAATTTTTTATTATCCTTCTAAATTTTCTCGACTTTAATTTAGTGATGCACACGGTCTTGAGAAGTTGGAGATTATCATTTTCTCGATGCTATTCGTTGGAAAATTCGTCAAAGAGCTCGAGTATCGCGTGACGCGACATCGCACCGAAGATGTAAATCTTTCTTTACACGCACGGGGATTTTTAATTGATGAGGAAAACAGGGAAGAATGAATATTATGAGAAAACGATCATCCGGGTTTTTCGATTGAGTAATCGTTTTTTTCATTTCTCAAATCTTACAGTCGCGATTAATGAAAGATTAAAATTATTCTACGTGGGAATCAGTGTCAAATAATTGATCATCAGGTGTGGGCATTTTTAAATGAATAAAAATGAATGTTAAAAAAATTAATTAATTGTTAAGAAAATTCAAGAAGTTGAAGAGATACGTTTGGCTAATTTTCTTGAAATGTTGTAAACGTCAATGTCATATTATTCCAATTAAATGTCCAAAAGGGCTAACAAATTTTTTGGAACGTTTTTTTTTAATACAATATTTTTTCAAAGTTGATCCATTTTTTCAAAAAAATCGATCTGTCGATTTTTAGAAAAGCATTGTTTTTTCAAACTTTAGATATGAGTTTGAAAAATACTGTTATACATAAAAAATCGTTCGGATTGAATTTTTAGAATAAAACAAAAAATAATGTTCAATTTTCTAACAGAAACGTTCGAAAAGTTGCTTCATATTTCCATTTCATTGTTTTTCAGCAGTAACTATTAGCTGTGTCTAAAAGCATTGATAATTGTTTTTTTTATGACGATCTTTTCACTTATTCGCGAAGAAGTCTAACTTCTTGCAATTTAATTTAAATTTTCGCAATTTTTCTGGGGCCTTCATTGTACGAAGTAGTTTTTCTTCTTCTTTATTCCTTAACCATAAACCCTTCTTCCCCTACGTCTAGAAAAAACTTTCGTCGAATTGCTCGAATAATTTATCGAAGAAAATTGTTTAATTATTGTTTGTTGTGATTTTGAGTTGTTCAAACCTAACATTTCGGTTTTTTTTCCACGATAATTATTAACAATTATTTCTAGTATCGCAACAGAATATAACGACCTCGACCCAATTGTAAACACGTTTGGATTTAGCGACTGACGTTGTTTGGGTCATTACACAGAAATAAATTTCTTTCTTTCTAATAAAGTTCCAAAATGGGTTTTCTTTCAACACAATAATATTGATAATCACATGATAAATAATTTCAGACGAGACGTCAGACTTATCGTCGTAAAGACGTTGAAAGACGTAGTCGAACGCGAAATATTGAGATCTCTAAAAAAAAAATATATGTCGTGTGACAAAACCGCGTGCAACACGAGTCTCCGCGTTGATAGCATCGAATTATGAGGGTCAATTAAAAAAGTTCTTCCACCGAGTTGGACAGATGTACAATTTTTAAATTATCATTATTATCGCACGAAATAATTAGCGTGGCTAGAGCCTGGAGACACCGAGACTCGTTTAATAACAGTCTGGAATAAGTTCTCTTCAGGTTCGTGTTTACATCGAGACCGCAATTAAATTTCAGGCGAATAAACATTCAATCAATCATTACTTTCGCGCGAGCACTTTACCTTTTATTTATTTATCATTGAATCACAAGATTTCAAATTAAATTGTCTATTAATTCATTCCAATTTAACAAAATGTATCTTTTACAAATAAATTTCGTTGTTTATATAAAAAAATTTCAATGAACCCTAAAAAATCGTAATTTTCAACGGAATTTCCAATTCAAAAAATCAATTATTAAAATACTTCGAAGGTATTTCCGTCTCCTCGAACGCGTCATACAAATATGACGAGGTTTCGAGACGATAAACTCGATGAAATTAAAGTTGCGGTAAATTTCATGAATTTCATTTAAATTCCAAGAATTTTGATGATAATTAATTAAAACGAGCAGAAGCCCGGGCTTTATTACCAACAATATATATATAATGAAGATTTTGTAATCGATGAATCATTCGCGATTCAATGAAACAAAAAAAAAAGTAAATAAAAAAAAAATAACTTGGCCACCGTCTCAGAAATACCCTCACTCTCTTGTACAACTTGTAAGCGATCTAAAGAATGATTGTACGAGAGGTCTGAAGTCGCAGTCAGTAGTCACAAGCGATTTAAAACGGCGTGGTTTCGCGATACTCTGTCTACTACGAAATAATCATAATTATTCACCCAAAATAACCGCGTTCGTTCGTTTCGAGCATCGAGTGTGACACAGCGGAAGTTATAACTATTTTTGCTGATAAATAATAAGAATAAGTGAACAATAATTGAATAAAATTGAAAAAAATAAAGAAATAATAAAAAACAGAAAAATGAGTCGCCAGGAAAACTTGGACGAGTGCTATAAAGTGATCGAAATTCTAGTTCTCGAAGCCGGTAAGGTAAGTGACAGGATTTAGAGAGTCGAGTGAACGTGTGTCCGACTGCGTTCGAAGGTCAGCTTTTTCGAGCGTGAAAAAATAAAATAATTATAATGTATTTGAAAAATTATTGATTGAGGATGTGAAAAGAAGTTTAAAAAAAATCGTGCTCATTATTTCGACCTTGGATTTCATGGGAATGCACTTTATTTCGATAATTTGACAATAAGAAACGAAATGAAACCGTGAACAAATGTTTTTCTTTCTGTTTTAAGGTAATTGCGGAGGCTATCGATAAGGACAAAGTGACGGAAACAAAAACCATCGATTATGACATGGTCACGGAATATGATCGAAAAGTCGAACACACACTCGTCACAAGTTTATCAAATAAATTTCCAAACCATAAGTAAGTGAAAAATTCATTGAATTTTCAATCTGCTAACGAATGGGATTTTTTCTAAAACGTGGAATTTAAGTTCGACAAAAAATACCGATTTAAATGGAGAATAAATGGAGGAGTGCAACGAAACATTTTCTTTCGGGGTCCAAAATTGATTCATAATTTTATTCAACGCCTAAAACGAAGGGCAGCGATAAAATTTTGAACAAATGTCTTCAATTAAAGAATTGAAGAAATTAAAAAAAAAAAACAATTGTATTTTTTTTCACGATGGAGACTCCAGAGACATCGTAAACAAGAGGTTTTTGTTGAATTTTTACAGAGAGCTGTGGGTCAAGATAGGGAAACACTTTTTTTTATCCAGAATTATCACTGATAACACTGTTGTTATTAAATTCGGTGATTGAATGAATCTGATTATTTTTTCATATAAATCACCTTTTGCTCAATAAATTAAAGCCTCATATTTTTTTGTTCCACTAGTAGTCAAATCATTTTCTCAAATATCTCGTATCAGGAGACACCAAAGAGTCTTAATCTTTGCATACATAAAACAGCAAATTTATTGGTGCAAACTTGCTGATAAATTACAATCACTTATCTCAAAGCCTGTGAATTACGATGGTATTATGGTCCATTACGATTATTATTATTATTGTTTTTATTATTATTATTTGCAGTAAAAATCTTAATTTTTGTATGCAATTAATTATGCATTTTTGTTTTTAAATTACAGCGAGTTATTAGCATTTTTGTGAATTTTTAATTCGTGATAAACTCAATCAATAATGAAATAAATAAAGTTTTCATGTTTTTAACGAATACGTAAAAAATGATTAACACATTGAATAGAATTCAATCAATTAATTATGCTCATGTTTTGTTTTTTGTTTTTTTATTGATTTTAGATTTATTGGCGAGGAAAGTGCAGCTGCAAATGGTCTCACACCAAATTTAACGAATGAGCCAACATGGATTATCGATCCAATCGATGGAACGACTAATTTCGTACATCGCTTTCCTCAAGTTTGCGTCTCTGTCGCTTTCTTGATCGACAAACGAGCTGAAATCGGGATGATTTACAATCCCATGATGAATCAATTCTTCATGGCTCGGAGAGGAAAAGGGGCTTTTCTTAATGGCAAACCGATCAAAACTTCGAGCGTTCAAGGTAATAAGAAAAAACGACACAATGCAAAATTTACTTAAAAAGTAAAAAATTTTCATTTTTTTTCTGTCGTTCTCCCATTTGATCGTTTTTTTTTTGGCTCTTGTCAACTTTGCGACAGTGAAATACAACGAAATTTTTAGTATCGTCTAATTTTTCCTCTATTTCTTACTTTCTGCAATAAAAATCGTGCGAAATTCATGGTTTTTGAGTTTGTTTTCGTTTTGGTCGGTTCAAAGTTGTAGTCTGGCCACGATCACGTTCAAAAATTAATTCTCCCTCGATAGTTAAAAATGAAAAAATTTAATAACACAAAGAATTTTCGTGCATATTCCAACACAAAAGAAACTTCAATGTCTCAAGGTATTTTCAAATGGCGTTAATTAAAAAATGACATTTCGCTGTTGCAACTTATCAAGGTTGCATTGAAAAGTCGTCATGCTTCGTAGCCTTTTCGTACTAACTCAGTTATTCTCTCTTTTAGATCTGTCTTTGTCACTGGTGGCAATGGAACCATGGATCGCCAAAGAAGATCCTTATCGAGCTCACATTTACAGACGAATGGATGCTCTTATCCATCAAACTCATGGGTATTTTTTTGTTTATTAAAAATATTCATTATTCGTACTTATTGGTGAAAAATTAAACTCGATTTTTCCATGACAAAAAAATCAAAAAGATAATGAAAAGTTTTTGTTTCTTATTATCAAAAATCAGTCACTAGTCAAAGAAAAAATTCAATATGAAAAAAAAAAAATCTATCACTATCAAATTAATTCAAAATCGTTGAAAGCTCAAATATTTCAAGCTCCAAACAAAATAGAATGAAAGTAATCAGCAAATTTGAAATAAAAATAAAAATATGGAAAGTGAATGTGTAGAAAATTTTATGAATCGTTCACATTTTCGTAAAAATCAAAATGGAATTTGGTACTAGGAGTTTTTTCCGCTGCATTACGAGACTGAACGCAAAAAGTTGAAATTTGAAATCACTTGTTTCTTCATTTTTTTGAACGAAAATTGCCATACGAAATTTGTTGAAAAAATTCTCTAAAATTCTTTGAAGTGTATTTAGATCGTGAAAAAATTACCATCCCGATATTCATAGTTTTTTACTAGAAAATTAATTATTTCATGAAAAAGTACAAAATTCATTAAAACCTGATATTTGAGCAATCGACAAATAATTACTGTTCATATTTTTTTTTACATTCATCAACATTCCTAGAACAATTAAAAAAAATAATTTCAAAAATTGCAAAAAAAAAAAGCTCTAAGGCTTACGAAATTTTGGGCAATATTTTTTGTTCTTTTGTAGAATAAGATCGTTGGGGACAGCTGCGTTAACGTTGTGCTACGTTGCTATGGGAGCGGTTGAAGCTTATCACGTGGAAAGTATAGAGGCTTGGGACGTTGCAGCAGCACAATTAATCATTGAAGAAGCTGGTGGAATTGTTATTGACACTGCTGGTAAACCAGACTTACTTTTGTATTGACCCAGTTTACAGTTTCAATGAAAATTTTATATGTATTTACTGTTACTTTTAAAAACTTATTTTGTAGGTGGAGAATTGAATCTCATGAAGCCACGAGTCATTGCTGCGTGCAATCGTAAATTGGCGAACCAATTGGTTGAACTTTTCAATGAAGCTGACACCAAACCTATCGATATAAATCTCACTAGAAACTGTTGATTTTTTTATTGTACCGTAGCGAATAAATATTCCTTTTAAATATTTGTGTCTTCTGTTAGGAAATCATTAAACTTGTGAGAATTAAAGAAAAAAAACAGTAGAATTATGTAAATATGTTTGTTTTAAAACTAGTCAAATGCGCTCTGGGAATAATCTTCGTTCGACTAAAAAAACTTCGATCGGTGAAATCAGGATTCAAACATAAATAACTCCCATGACAACTGTGTTTCAATTTAATCACAAGATAAGAATAAGCTGCTGGATATGTTCAGGAATATTTGAAAAATGACAATGAAAATTGTCTTTGTTTTGAATGAAATTTGACTTTAATCACAACCGAGACCCAAAATCATTCGCTTTAGAATTTTGTTCAAATAATTCTCCCCCAAAACCTTTCTCTTCTTTTTTCTCGCCAGAAATCTCGAATAATAGCTTGAAAAATGATATTAACGTTTGAAACGATACAAAAATCCATTGAAAACCCATAAAAATGAGACCCAAGTTCCAAAACAACGATATTGAAGCTCGAATTGTTGGATCGCAGTGAAACTTCTCTTTTTTCTTCGCTAGAGTACAAAATTAATGAATAGTTTTTCAAAAAAACTTCTGGACACTCCGGCTTGTATAGATTTTGAAAAAATGACAATTCGAACGAACGGCGTTTATCACATTTCCTCATTTTTACATTTTTAGAGTTAAAGTGCGTTAGTGTTTAAAAATTAAGCTCCCCAGGACTGTCTAAGACTTTTTTATAGCGTGAAAAATAGAAAAGATGAAGAGAAAATAAAATTGAAGAGGAAAAAAAAAATTTTGTTGTTTTTTAACAATAAAAGCTGCAAATCATTGGGAACGAGATTGAAAAAATGGAGTTTGCGAAGGGATTGGGTAATAAGAAAAAAATATCTAACCTGCGGGCCGATGTTAGGCGGCATTTGTTGCGAATGCGGAGGATAAACTTGCTGCTGAGAGGGCGAAGGTTGTTGTTGTGGTTGAGACATGGGAGGGCCGCCTTGGGACGGCGGCGGCCCTCCTGGATAAACTTGAGTCGGACTGTGAGCGTGATGTTGAGGCGGACCCATAGGACTGCCTTGCGGATTGGATGCCGGAGAAGGAGACTGTTGCGGAAGTCCCATGGGGCTGGGAGCTTGTGGCGGAGGCATCGGAGACGACTGAGGCGAAGGACTAGCCATGTTCGAGCTCTTTCGAGCGATTTAATCCGCTATTGTCTCCTTATCATTGAAATAACGATAAATGTCGAAAGTTTGCCACCATTCAACCATATTTGAGTGTCGATGGTAAGTTATTCATAACCAAAACAGCCACAGTAAACAACGCACTTTTTGGTAACTTATTTACGAAGTTCGTTGCGAACAGACGCGATAATGAGAAAGTGTGAAACTTTAATTTGAGCGCACGAAACAACGATATTAAACACGTGGTTGTATTTATTAAAACTTCGGAATTGCGGAACGCCTTTGGTAATATTCGGTAGTTCGAGCGACGTACGGAAAAAAAACGAAAAAAAAAATAACACGTATACACGCGTTTCGGAAAAAATTGCACTGATAAATCTTTAGGGAATTTCGTGATAAAATACTTACCTTTTTTCTCACAATGTTGATAACACCGTGGAAATTCACGTGCACACTTATTTTGTAATATTTATCCGACGAAAACACCGTTCAAGACATCAACACAAACGGCGGACCGACGAATAACACACGCCAACGGCCATTTTACTCCGTAGCCTCACTAACATATTTTCATCGTGTCTTATTGTCCTGCGTTACCAACATATGTGTATTTAATGTTGTATAGGAACATGATCGTTTAATCAAAATTGTACTGAGAAGAATTATATCGTTTCACGATTGATAAACTATTGTGACGTAATGCTAAACATGATTCGCATGAAATCGGAGCAGAATAATATTTTAATAACAAAAAGGTGTGAACTGAGAACAATGTATCAATTCTAAAATTCTAGCTCATGAATTAATAAAATGTTGTTATTATTGTAAACATTGTCGTCGAATATCATTCGGCTATTGTTTCGTTTATTATTTTCATAGCAAAATCTAAAATATGCATCAATTAAAATTCGATCGTTCCAGTCAGGGAAAAAAATATCAAAGGTTGTCAAAGATGGCGGGAAATTTGAATCTCGACCACTATCAAAGAAAGAACTCGTTCGACTTTCGTGTTGAATGAAAACATTCATTGTTTATTATTCAATGATAGTGTTTTATGAATCGACGCATACCAAAACATTGGATTTTGATCCGTTCTCCTGCATATTAATTCATATATAATCGGACAATATAAAAAAATAAAAAATAAACATAATGTATGCTCGCTTGGAAACTTCAATTGACGTTGTATAGTTTATACTTCGGGAAAAAAAATGTTCTGCAATGTTTAGCAAATTCTAAGCATCATTCCTATAACTTTTTGAATTAATAAACAGAGAGCGGATATTTATTGATTTGCGTGTCAGTGTCAGTACGTAGTCGGAAACGTCCAGAACGGAGTAAAGCAAAATGGCGTCGCTCGTGAAACTTCGTAGACTTATAAGTCCTTTTGCGTCAAAAAACACAGGATATTTATGCAACATTGTAAGAACGAGTAAGTTGAAGTCAGTGTTTTTACGTTACGATAAAGCTTAGATATCGTAAACCCAGAACAAAAGGTCCAATTCACAGTTACATTCTCTTGCAAAGGTTTTAGGTTAATTACATAAGTAAAGCGAAAATATTGGTAATGTATTTTTATCAATTTTCAATTTATTGTCGTCGCGTTCCATAGAGGTTTACACGAACGAAGATTGGAAACCTGGTCCTTACCCAAGAACTGAGGAAGAAAGAAAGAAAGCTGCTGAAAAATATGGTTTGACTGTCGAGGAGTACGAACCGTATCCAGATGATGGAAACGGTTACGGCGATTATCCAAGACTCCCACTTATCTCAGCAGGAGCGAAAGATCCTTTCTATCCATGGGACAATCCAGCATTCAGGAGAAATTACAATGAAACCGTAAATTGATCATATTCGTCCTTATTCACTATGTTTTTTCTTCCACAAATTTATGCAACGCTAAGATTTTCTATGCTTCCGTTTTTTTAAATTTACAGATACACATCCATGATAACTTGATGGGATTGGACCGCGCAGATATGGAATGTGGATTAAAACCTAATGTGGAGTTTGGAACACAACTTCGCTTTTTCTTCGGAGCCTTGATAATAAGTGCTCTTTTATTTTCAATACCTTGGGGCCATCACCATCCAGTTGTGAGTCTCTCTTATTCTTTTCAGTTTTCATATCATTTTTTTATTCACACTAAATATCTGGATACAATGTGTTCTGCCATTTGACAATTTGAATTTTAATCAAAGAATCGTTACTATTCAACAATTCTGGGACCCAACGATCCATTTTTATGGACATAAATTTTTTTTTTTGAAGCATAAAATGTTTCTTGTACGATAAAATCACATTTAATGAACATTTTATTATGAAAACTTAAGAAAACGATAAAAAGTCGTAAAAAGATGTAAAAATATTGAAAATTTGAAATTCTTATTGAGTAACTAATTAGCCCTCTGTGGAATACTAACGTTAAATGAATTATTTATTCTCAACAGTTAAAGAAACAATTCATAACATTATAAACAAGCTTTGTGACTTCAAATAATTTCTTTTTAGTTTTGTCTCGGTTGTGGGCCAAAAAATTAGAATCATTTTGCTTGGAATTAAAACTTATGTTACCTGTTCAATGGAAACAATATTAAAACGTAGACATTAATGTTGAAAAAATTATTAACATTTTTTGTTCTTTGCGCAGATGGAGAAACAGTATCCAAAGGAAGGAAAAGTGCACTACACTTTTGAGCCAGCTCATTAAATTTTTGTGTAAATATTGTAGAAAAACAGTTATTGTTCGAAGGAATTAAGTACTAAATTGAATTCTACATCGTTCATCGATTAGTCACTGTACAATCGATGTTTTTTCCCACAAATTATGGAATCCGAAAATAAATGGAATTACATGAAAATTTTTCTTTTTGTTATAATTGAAATACCGACGAATCCTACTAAAAATAAAATAAAAGGAATAACATTAAGAGAAACGGCTGTTTAAGATGTTAAAGATGTTAAAGATTCTTAAACAGCCGTTTCACGATAGCGAATCTCAAGGGTGATTAGCAGTGGTTACACTTCTCGAAAACAGGGTACGACGACGCCCAAGAGATTCGTGGAATAAAAAAACTGAATTTATATGCATTGGTGAAGCTATAACTCGGGGAGTACATTTCGAAATAATTTCATTTCGAATTTCAAACGATTAAATTGCGCCACAACAAACCACTGTACGGCAACCAAGAGATTTATATTTAAAAAAATGAATTTTATTGCACAATGGAGGATTGTATACAGTTCGATCGGTAAGAAGATTTCCCGACAAAATAACAGAAACACGCGCGTAATAGAAAACGCACATATATATACAAGCCTGAGCCACGCGTTACTGACACTTCGTAAAGGAAAGAATAAAACGAAAAATCTATAAGTAAAACATGACACGATCACGCGATCGAATAAACTCGCCAAGTTTATTAGTTTAATCCACAAGAGCTTTAGAGATGAAGTCGAAAAATTCGTTGCAACTGACACTCGCTATATTGAAGCCTCACGTTATAAAGTCACCGTTCGCCCTACAGGTAAGTGTTTAACCTCCAAAAAATGTTCCGATCTTTGAGTACAAATTTCGGAGATATATTGTAAGATTTTTTGATAGCAGAGCTGCGTTATTAGTTTTCGAGATTTTTAAGGTCCAGAACATTCAGTCAAAGTTAACTGACCGTTTCGAATTCAATCGTAAATGGCTGTCAAAAAGTTTCAATAACTCCCCAGCTCGAACTTCTCGTCCAGTTCATAATTAAATTTGTTGATTTCTCTTTTTTTCCAGAAAATTCGTGATATTATAATCGATAATGACTTCAAAGTCGTCAGATCGAAAAGAACTGTCATTACAGCGGAAGAAGCTGATCTTTTTTATTCTGACCATAGAGAGAAATTTTTCTACAATCGTCTGCTGACTTTTATGTGCAGCGGTCCTTCCGATATTCATATCCTCGCTGGCCACAATGCCATCAAAAAATGGCGAGAACTTATGGGTCCTACCAAAGTTTATCAGGCGCAATTTACTGCTCCTAATACTATTAGGGGAATGTATGGATTGTCGGATACAAGAAACGCAACGCATGGTTCAGGTACTTCAAAGAAATCTTTTTTTTCTTTCGAGTTCCATTTTTACGATTGTTTAATCGGATATTTCTCATAAAAAATGTTATTCCTTAAAAACTGACCTTCAGATTTGAACCAAAACTTCCAAAAATATATTTGGTTCGGAAATCGTTTCCACATTGATTCTTCAATAATTTTATTAGAAGGTTATTAATGAATTTCGTCAATAAAATTTTTTTACCAAATGTTGGCAATTTTCGTTTTATCATCAAAGGTGAAATTTTCGGAACGAAAGTCGATGTTATGAAAAAAATATGTTACAATTTTTCAAAATTGTAACTAAAGGCAATTTCTTGATAAATTATGCAGTAAAATTCTTTTGACTGAAAACAAAATGTTCCAAAGAGAAAAAAAAAAGGAAGATCTAATGAACAAAATTAAATCTGTGAATGTTTTCTGGTTTAAAATGTCAACAGATTCCCAAGAGTCTGCGGATCGCGAAATAAAAATATTCTTCAAAGAATTCAATGCAAAGAAATGGTTCGAAAATGAAGAAGTATTCTACAATTTGGGTAAAATACATTTTGATCCAATGGCATTTTTACACACGATTGATCAAAGTACAAAACCCATAAATATTGCCAAAAATCGACGTTCCGATTGATCTTCCACGAGGCTGCAGTAATAAAATTTAATTTATTGTGCTAGTTATATTTATTGTAAAATACAACTTATATAGAGATTAAATTTATAAATCAAGGATTACTTGATTTGAGAGAAAAATAACAAGACCTTTATTTTTCCTTTGTACTTTTAAATGTTGACATCGAACTTTGTACCTGTGTTTATACGTTAACAGACTAGACGTATAATTATTTACAATACATCCCGTTAATACGGGAAACATTCTAGTGACGGGGGAACGAAAAAACAATATTAATTGTACCGAGACTCGTTGTAAATATCTTAATCGATAAGGCACGAGACGTTTCTACCCGTAATTGTGCAACAGATTTTGGCTACTTTTTCTTATCGAAAACCCACTTTTTTTTACGCGTTCACTTTCACGTAAACTTTTGGTCGTGAAAATACTTTTATGCCTTCTTCTAATTTGGTCAGTTGTTTTTCTATTTCCATCTTTCGTCTCTGCGATCTCAGAGTATCTGTTTTTATCGGCATCATGTTCAGTTCACTCACGTACTCTTGATAATCTGTGGACGTCCAAGAAAATGAAGTAGACTTTTCAACCGAATCGATAAAAAAAAGTAATTAAAAATTTCTTTTCGTTTTTTTTCTTTTCTTATCAGTTGGAGTAAACGGAATTTTCTTTGAATTGTTCGACTCACGTTTTTTCAGCATTCGCAATGTCTCTTTTCGTTCTTCGTCAGGTAAAGGCACGTGTCCGTCCGGACAATCAGGATGCGAAGCAGCAGCTTTGATTTTCTCATCTTTTTGCTGTTGAGCTTCCTTTCTCTCGCGAATATATCTGTGAATAAATTTTGAATTACGTTTTTGTACTTGTTGCAACATCGATTCATTCCATTTTTGCAGAAAACTTGAATATTCATACTTGTTCCAAAAAAAATGCAGTTTCTCTGAAACTATTAAGAACATCAGAATAGTAATTTTTTCACTAACTCAATACACTCTTAAGAATTGTGGAAAATTATTTCGAATATTTTGGAAAAGCGGTTTTTGTTTGAAAAAATAAACAATTTATTTTGAAGATTCAAATTCCTATTTAAAATTCGTAACCAATGAACCTAAGAATACTCTAAACCCAAATTTCCAGTCAATTTCTTGATACTTTAAAAATATTTTAATGAATAAATGTTTTTTTGTATACTTTGGAACAACGCCTCTTCGATAATTCGATGGCAGTACCCCGTTGTTCAGTTGTGCAGCTAATTTGCTAGCAACCGAATTTTTATGTTTGTCCAGTTTCGGATGATCATTTTGATCATCATTCACCGGTGACGAGTCGGATCGCTCGTATTTTTGCTTGTAAGGACTCGTGGGTGACGTATCGCCTCTGTCCGACGGCGACAAAGAACCTTCTCGGAGTTGCGACCTTTCGGTATTTCGATGCGACGACGATGCATTTTTTGAACTTTTACTTGAAGGATATCTGAAATTTTTGAATTTTTTATTTTTATCTTTTACTAACAAGTTGCATTAGAAATATTACAATTTAGTAACGGTAACGAAAATAGTGACAAATATTTTGTATTATTCAGTTTTGTTTAAAATAATTCAAAACTACGTCAAAATAGTTTTTCAACATATTTTCAGCGTTTATTTCAAGTACCAAATCCAATGAACGATACTTTTCAAAACTCTACTGTATATTATGACATTTTGTATCTGTCAAAATCAAAACTGACAAAAAATTGAAATTCGTATACAATTGATTGGGAGATTTGATAGAATTTGGTCGTTGCTCATTTTGATTAACTACAAAAAATATGGGTTTATAATTATTTTTCAGTAAGAATGACGTTTCGGAAATTGCGGAAATATTAAATACAAAATTGAGTTTTTACTGGTAAAGAAAAATTCGAGTTTTTTGGTAACGACTGTAAATACCTTATCGCTCCTTCTTTGTACAATGTTTCAATATCTTCTGTGCCCATTGTCTGAATTCCCTGATTCCTGTATTTCACATAATCTCTCTCTTGATTCTCCAGATAATAAGACTCTTCTTGACACAAGTCTGTATTGGAAGGTGATCTTTTGACGTTTCGTGCTTTATCATTTTTCACTCCTTCATTCTTTTTGGATTGATCGAGTAAATTCAACTTCACAGACGCCCTATGAATTTTTTTTTGGTCACAGTTCTTGCTGTCCATTGGAGCGCTTATTTTTCGCTCCAAATAGCGCTCTTCCTCCGCAAGGTTTTTGTCCGAATGTCGAAGCATCGGTTTCCCAAGGGAATGATGTTTTCTACTTTTAATACTGGTGTTGATTCTCGACGCCACATTCTGATATTTGTCCAGTGGTTTTTTTTGCAATTGCAACTTTTGGAGATCGTCAACTTCTTTGGAATGAAAAAATTGTTCCATGCGCCTTAAGTTCTTAACATTTTCGTGAATGAAATTTTTTCTTCTCGTTGGCTCTAAAAACACAAATTAGACCCTTAAAAAACTTGGATATCAACAACTTGAACCACTTTCTACGCAGAATTTCAAATTTAATTTCATTCAAAGCAGTTGTTCAATTTATACAAAGTTTTCAGTTTTTTAATAATGTTTTCTACATTCCTTAAGGTGATTAAAAGGTTATACGGTTGCGAATGATTCTATTGCATGTTTTATTTTCGAAGACGTTTGAATTTTCAAGAAGAATACAAATTGCATTGAGTTTCTCTTCTTGTTAGACAATTTCAAGAAATCTTTCATCCTCCGAAAATATTTAGCAAATCAGTGAAAAATCTGTATCTGCTTTTTAGTTATTTCTGTCGCTCTTTTACAACGGATATGACACTTTAATAAGATCCTTTTTTTTGACAGTCTGTTTCATATGTTCGTTTGTAGTTGAGAATTTTTTGAGAAACAATTTGTAGAAAAAGCTATAGAACTAATGTTTTGTTATCGCTGTCTTCAAGAAACGGATATAAAACTGGAGAATTTTTGACAGGAATGTGTCAAATTCGAAATGATGGATATTTTTAAAATTTTAGCAACTAATGACAGTAATGTGCGTAATATATCTTCGGACTGTCAAAAATATTCCGGGAGACCACGCAAAACAGTGGAAAATCGGTATTTTGTATTTTTAAGTTGAAAAAAATAATAATTTTCATGAAAATGCGACGTTTGCATAAATTTGGAAAAAAAATAACTTACTGGGATTGGGGAAAATGCCTTTGAGAGTCGCCATCGACGTTGAATATGCGTCTATTGACAATTTTTATTGCTCCGATTTTCTTTATCAAATAACCGGAACACTTACACACGGGCACCGGTATTAATAATTTAGCGCGCTCTTGATGACCGCGTTACGAAAACAACTTTCGATAGGGAAAAAAGAGAGTAACCTTATCACTTTCTTTTCACCTTTTGGTTGAATGAGATCGAAGCATTCTTGAAATAATTTTTCTTTTAACTAAATAAAGATGGGAAAAAAATCTATCTCTTAGACATCACGTTAATTTTGTGGCTCTCGTTGCCAAAACAATGACCGTTTTGTTTACTGACATAAAGCAATGAACCATGGCCGCCTCTGTTTTCCGCGCAGACGCAGTGACGCCTAATTTCAAAACGGAATTTTCACACGGTGGTCGTGTCCCAAGTGTTATGAGCGTGTATCGTCTACGCAAAAATTATTTCTACACAATTACAATAGAAATGATGTAAAAATTGATGTAATAAAACACAAAATAATGTGATCAACATAATATTTGACAACACATTTTACAATCAACTACGTTCGTCAAAATTATCGCATAGAATATTTTTTGAGAAACAAATTTCGTTAAAATAACCAATTTCTGAAAAGAACCAAAACTCTGTCATAAATTGCCGGTAAACTAAAGATGTCCAACAAGATTTGACAACTTTTATTGAGACAGAATAGTAAACTTCTACGAAGTGCGAGAGAAGCATTTTTCCGCGGCATTCGTTCGATCGTCAAATTTCACGCAGAAATTAAAAAAAAGTGTAGAGCGTTCTTTGTCTCTCAATGGCATGAACGGATGGATGCAGGAAAGTGTTTTTTTTTTTTAATTTGACAGCGATTGGTGACTCCAATCCATACCTGAAGAATTTGAATGGTACACCTGTCAAGGGTAGGAAAAGAAAAGATTGTACCTGTCAATAAGGGATAACACGATGAAACGATTTGTAAGACGAGATATTCCGTAATAATCGAATTTCAACATTAAAACATTATATTTAGAAAAAACAATAATTTTGGTCAAAAGTTGAAACAAGACAATGAAGAAACACTGAACCATCGTAGTTACAATATTAATTCTATGCAGTGAAATACATACGATTTTTATTAGAAATATATAACATTATTGTGACACTTTATACAAATCTAGAAAAAACACTAGACCAAAATGATAACAATTATAATTCAACGTTTGCATAATCTCTTCGTCAGCATCTCTTAAGGCGTAAATTTTCGTGTTTTCGTTTTTGTTTTTTTACTTATTTTCATCATATTTTTCACTCATTTCAACGAGACATTGTAGTAGGAAATTGGCATTGTTGTCATCGTTGTAAAATTGACGTGACAAAAGTTTTATACATCCACGCAAAGTACAGAGTATCCAACGAGCACTGATCCGAAATGTCAGATCAACTACAAGACTGAATTCCGTATCGAAGAATGTCATAATCTTTTGTTTGTTTTTATAAGGCTCTCACGATGAGTTCAGAATTTTCAACTTTAGACCACGACAGACGATTTTTCCGGACGCGGAGGCTACAACGGGATAAAAAACGGCCCAAATCTTTTGTTTAGCACGAAATTTTGGTCGTTTGCGTTCAAAGAGTTCTTTTCATACACAATTTTATTCCTATTCAATAACGAAAAGAAGAGAATCACACAAAGTTTCGAGAAAATGCCGAAATGAAGTTTTTTTAAATTAAAACAAAAAGTTAATAATTCTCAACTCATCAGGAGAGAGAAAGAGAGAGAGAGAGCTTGATGGAAAAAATATCACTATACTTTTCGTCTCGGAATTCGGTTTTGAAGCAGAATCAACATTTCGTATAATTTCCGATGGAACACTCTGTACAAATATGAATCCGCGCATGTATGTTTTTCCGTTATAAAATATCGATAGATATTGAGTATATTTGTTGTATTTTCCCATGTCATATTCAGACTGTGTTATTACTGATAGGTAGGAATTTCTTAGAAGAAAATCGAAGATTTTGCGCGCGAGTAATTTGGTCGATGCTCTCGGGTTCACATGTAAGATACGTTCAAGCCACGTTCGTAGGAAACTTCGTTGTTACCGAATTTGATATTTTCGTCACTTCCGTTGCTATTTTTTCGTGACGATTTGTCGGTATCGTTGTATCGTCCTGTGGTCAGTGCAGCACTCGCCTCGTCCTCCGGATCGCTGCTGGACGGTGAAACGTTCAATGGTTCTAATCCTATTATTACACGCACGTTATTCGGTAAATCGGGAGCCACCGCCATCAGCTGGTGGTAAATACCCTCCGCTTTTGATAATGCCCATGGGAGCTCGATATGAAGCGATAAGTCATTTATGTGCTGAAATCAAGAGTAAGCGAAAATTCGTAAACGCAAATAAATATTACAAAATGTTGCAGTTGCCAAATTTGGAACCCATGGAAATGTGTTTTTTTTTTATTAATCATGTTTTGAAGGAAAATTGACGATTGAACATAAAACAATTCAATAAAAAAAGGATTTTGAAATTGTTCGAGGAATTGGATGAAAGTTTTTCGTAAAAATAAAAAGAAAAAAACGTTAAAAATAACAAAATTCGGAGTCACGGAGGTCGACATACGCGTTCGATAGCTTTTTTTTTATAAATACCTTCAGTATTTCGGTGAATCCATAACGATTCTCCATCAACATACTTTTTTCAGTGTCGAGTATCGCCGCGCATAATAACAAATGAAAGTTTTTGCAGGGCAGATCAGTCCATAATATTTCCCAAAGTTTCATTATGTCAACCGCGCTGAATTCGCGTTTGAATAATACGAGAAGCCATCGAAAGCAGAAGAACATATTGCCCGATTCGTTTTTACTCAAATACTGTGCCAATTGATGATCCGTGACGTTGAGCAACGTGTACAACTGACACAATTGTGCTTTCATACCGGCCTGGTCCATTTCGAAATTGGTGCTCTGTAGAATTTTTCAAAATTCAATCAAATTACCAAATAAGCAGTATTTTCAATTGAAACATTCGCTACCCAAAAAATATTGTATGAAAATTCGATTGCTTACCACTTTGTCCATAAAACCGACAAAACTCCAGAAAGCATCGACCTCGCTGTCCATCAGACACAATATTGGACTTAGCAAATCACTCATACCTTGAACGTATCCCAAGTCAAAGTTGTACATTACGTAAGTCATGAGAATATCGTACAACTGGGCAAGATGTGGATTGTTGTCACCCGCATAGTACGGATGAGTTCTGTCGGTTCGATTTACATCCTTGTCTACAGAAACATGATTAAAAAATACGACATTTTTCAAATAAAAGCAAAGTTCGAATCAATTAATTGCCCTGATTAATTCTAATTTTCTTATTCTTTTTTTAAATCAACTACGTCGTTGATGTTGGTCTCACCGATTAAACTCTTTCTGTCTCTGTAGTCGGAGAACCGATTTTCTTGTGCCGGCGTTATCGATCGCCACTGCAGTTTCATTTTGAAATACTCGTCGGTCTTTTCTTTTTTGAGTTCAACGCGCTGCGCGTTCGTTGAATTCCACGGATAATAATTCAGTAAAAATTTCCAAACCTCGTACCGCAAAGATGGCGAAATTCCCTACATTACAATAACAAAAAAACACGAACCGAATTGAAAAAATCGACTTTTTGTACTTGGAACTGAAGGATCATGAATTTTATGTAATTTACAGACCCCTCGGAATATGATTTCCCTCACGGCCCTCGAGTTGACGATTCTACCCTCAGGGTCTTTGAACTTATCCCACTGTTCCTGCGTCAACGGCGCACCTGTTCAAGTTTCATGGTGGAGGAAAAATTCAAACGCTGTTAATGGGCGCCTTGTTTGATTTTTTTTTTTCTTTTCAACTAATTGACATTTTACCACGAGGGCACGGCGGCCTAGGAGGTAAAACCGGACCCGATTGACCGATGACCTCGTACTCGTCACCCGAACCACTCGTTGCAAGCGGTTGAGAATTCTCTATTGTTAAGGAACGATTAAGAAGGTCTGCGACGGCCTCCTCTACCGGTTGTCTTACCGGTTCTTTGTAAACTGGAAAGAAAAATTGTTTGCAAACAAAATTAACAGCACAGAACTTTGAATCGTCGTTGGACAATGGATTTATTTTCAAGCTGATAAAAAATGATTGTAATGACAAACAAAGAAATTTCTTGACGTTCCAGCAAGGCAGAAAAGATCAAAAGAATTGAATATCTTCACTTACGCCAAATGTCAGCAAGTTTGCTAAATGCCTCGAGAGTCGTCTCGTAAGGTCGATTGTGTAAATCTTTAACGAATTTCCACACATAATCCGAAGTGTTCTCTTGAAACAAGTCCAATTCCGCAAAAGATTTGTTCAATACCGAGCTGACTTCGTCGATAATGAGGTAGAGATTTTTGTCTGATCTGGACTTGACAAATTTGACAAAACCCTTTAGAGAATTGATGAAACTGTCGGCGTTTGAGAGTTGAAAAAAAGCCACGTAGGTCGTTCCGTCGCGTTGCATGAATATTAATTGTTGCCCGCCGTGATTGATCCTCACAGACTTGAGCTCGAACAACATTATTCTGACCGATCTGGTGCGCCCCAGAGAATCCGGACCATCCGACGAGGACGATGTTCTTGTTCTTCTCGTGTGCGAATCGACCAACGACCACTCCGGATCTTGATCCTGACTCTCCGACACAACAGAAACTTCTATCGGCTTCCATTCTATACACTTTCCAAAGCTCTGAAATTTATCCAAATTAACAGTTGAACAAATTACAATTATGTTCAAACCTTTTTTTTTACTGAAACAAAAAATAAATCGTACTTGTTATTGGATCAAGATATTTCAGACTGATTTAATGCTTTACAATAAAAATTTAGTCCAATTTCATAAAAAATCTATCACCAAAGAATTTTTTCAACATTTTCATTTCCAAAATTTCTTGCAAATGCTTGAACCGTGCCATAGAGTCACTAACAAATAATGAATTATTTTTCCAAATCCTGAGATAACTCTATGATGAATATTTTTCAACTATTTTTTATATTATTTTTTGGCTTATCTATATGGAAATAGATCGAAATAGAGATTTTTTTCTAGCAAGAATGTAGTAGTTTTATGAATTCACAGTGTTTTCAAATTGCTCTCACTGAAAAATGTTTGGGTGAAAAAAAATCTGAATTTTTGTGATGATTTTTTGTTCATTTTTTTCTATCTGATAGTCTCTGTTGCATTCTTATTTTTTAAAGTGTTCTATACTTTCAGAACATCTGATAAAACAGCTGGAAAGTTTCAGGAAGATCTGTGTCATTGGTTGTGACAACAAAAAATGGGCAAATTTGTTTTGGTGGCTCGGTGTACTACAAAATAAAATTGAAAGAAAAAAAAGTTTTAGCTGAAAATTCTTACATATTCGACAATATTTAGTGATCCTAAGCTGTGTACTTCATCTTCTCTGGTATTTGCTCCCCTCAAAACCACTCCTGTGTGGATGCAAAGATCCTGAAAAACAAAATCAAAGAGAATGACCAACTATGGTAAACGTAAACAAACATTGTTATTGCATACGTGGAGTTTTTTTTTTCTATGAAACTTTGTGATAGACACGCAAAGGTATGACGCATTTTTTTATCGGATTCGGAAGCAGGCGGCTTCAAAGAAATGATTGTTTTATACGGTAAATGGAAATATAACGATTCGTACTTTGCCTTGTTCCGTAGGTTCGAACATTGTGTAATATTTCGTGGAACGATAGTCTCTTCCCTATTTTTCTCTCACTCTTGTATTCTCAAGTTTTTCTAACGCATTTCGAAATTTAAAGAAACGTCATACGACGTGGAAATAAATATATAAAAGTCGATGGTAAATCACCGGTAAAAGGCAATTTTTATCGCGGTCAATCGCGTACATGTATTCCCAATGATTCTTGATTCTACACGCCCTTGAGTCTACGCACTGTACTCAATTGTGACGCAGAGACGTCTCATACGCGCATGTGATAACACCGACACACACTGCTGCTATTCGCACGACGAGAAGATTCAGACCGCCCGCGATTACCAAGTACATCCAAACTAAACTCTCGTAATTCAATCCTGGTCGATTACATTTTTTAGAACACTGCGCATCACGGGTATTGTTAGATTTCAAAGATTACGATACCCAGTAAATCCCACACCGTTTGACGTCTATGAATTGTGGTTTCGCATATGCTATACGAACAATGCAGAAAAAACAACAAACACAGCACGATACTTTTGGCAGTCGCGATCGTCGCGATGTGGTAGAATGTAGAAACTCGTTCCCCCATTTATATTCCTTTCCACAGAGGACTTTGACGTATTCACGTCGGTAATTTGCGAAATTTTCTACATTATCAATGATTTTTTGTCCTCTGCACAAAATGAGAAATTATCAGTTGACCAGGCATACCCTCATTTGATGGTTGGGACATATTGCCAGAAATAAAGATTCAATTATTTCAAATATCGGTTGTTGCTGTTTTTTATTTATTTACCACATGTTGTCACATGGTTATCTACCGCGGAACTTGACTGCTCTGGTAATCTTCCCAAGCTTCACCGTCAACATTTCTCTTTAGTCCAATTGACGTCACATCTAGAGGACAACATATATTCATATATTTTTCCAGTCGCCTTTCAATTAGGAAGAGGTGTCGCGAATAGTTGAAGTTGACTTAAAAATCGTCATGGATTTCGTTGTTTCATAATGTTCGAAAGTGACAGCTGACAGTTCTCGATACAAAAAATCGTAGTACTATGAAAAAAACGTATGTATAAATAAGCAAGCAATGTTATGTATTTTATCGAACGAAATGTGACAGTTAGAAACAACGTATTTTTATGTCAGCATTTTTAGCGTTTGAATAAAAATAAAACGAAAGTCAAAATGGAGCAAACAATGAATGAAACAATCGATGAAACCCGGAGCAATAATACGCCGATGGACAGTGCCGAGATGGATGGCAATCTGCGCTGTGAGTCGCCAAAACGTGGAACAACGTTATCGACGAGTACGAGCAGTTTCGAGGCTCTCGATCCTCATGATCCGAATCTCAGCCGTCTAGCAAACACAATGTTCCAAAAAACGGGTGAATATTTACAGGAGGAACTGACAGCGACTCATGCCGATTACCGTTTACTGGAAAGGCTCAACAAAGAAGCTATATCCAAATACGCAGAATTGAAAACAATATCCGCCAATGTGACTCAGTCCCTGGATGCCCTTAATCTCAAGTACAAAAAATTACAGCCCGTTCTGGACAACATTAATCAAATTGACGATAGCGTTACTAAACTTGAACAGGCTGCTTACAAATTAGCCGCTTACTCCAAGCGATTGGAAGCAAAGTTCAAAGAAATGGAAAAAGAAAATAGAAATAAGTGAATTTACCGTTGGTTTATTATACAGTGGCGAATGGCTGGTCAAAAAATTTTCTGTATACACCGTACGTAATCGACCGTAGAATATTTCTCTGCCTTCGCAAAAGCATATTTCTATCAATATTTTTACCTTCTAAAAAAACAACTTCAAATTGGAAAACATGGAATTGGAGGAGAAAAATTTACAGTCAAATCTTTGAGGATACACTTTAGTGCCAGGACATGAAGAATGCGCTGCGTTGATCGGTTGTTACATCAAAATGAACAAACACACGCTAATATGCTGCGTATTGGCAAACTTGAAAACAAACGAATAGTGTTTTTACTTAAAAATACTTTTTTTGAATGTTTGTTTGAGTTTTTCGACATTTGTTTGAGATTTGAATTTTAGTTTGACGTATATTTACTTTGGTGGTGTTTTTTTTAGCGAAGCACTTTAACACTCAATCAGAGGGCGACTCCGAAGCATTTAAACTGTGAGAAAATTGAGTACAATGAATCTCGGGACTTGAAAAAATTTGTTCATTGTGCAGGAAACTAGTCCAAATTAATGAATTTTTTTCTACTAATTTACTATGAAAACAACGATGGCAATGTTCCCACTCCAAGAAAACGTGCTGAATTTTTCGTCATTTTACTGTTTGGTTCATGTTTAAAAAAAAAAAACATTGAGGTTCCATTATTTCTGTACTAGATTCAAATGAAACATTTTATTTACCAAAAACTTTCGTTTATTTTCGGATTTTTACTCGAGATTCGTAAAGAGCGACCCTAGAAAACAGTGCGTGCAAGCATTCAATGTATATCAACGGGTTTGAAAAAGTATCGAGTTTCCAAACTCTGCCTGGGGTACTTTCGAAATTCGTCGTGCGATGCAGAAATTTTTGAGACCCCCTCTGTATACATTCATTCAAAAATAGACATATGAATAAAACTTTGTTCGATGGACCGATATTATTCCAGTGATTCTTGGACAAGAATCAATCATCCGGCTGCACTGAATTTTCGCTACATTGTTTCAATAATATGTAAACGTGTGCCTGATTATTGATCTTACTCCAGTGAGATCTTGCTGTCAACGACGCAAATTTTTGCGGCAATAAAGAAACAAAGATATATAAAAATATATATAAAAACATGAATAAAATATAAACCTGTGAAAGAGATATAAGTTCGAGCATTGGTTGTAAATAATGAATTGAAGAGAGAATAAAAGACGAAATAAATATACGAATTCACGTTATTTTGTTGCCCATCGCTTATATGAATCATCCAAGTTCGTCAAATGACAAATATTATATTTAGAACATATTGGTTTGTACAAGGAACAGAGTTTACATATTTTCGTAAATGGTACATCGAATACGTCGCGAATTTAGCAATTGGTATGTCCGCTGTTAATATTAGCACAAAAAACTCAAAATGTTCAATCTAATGTCGAGTCAGGCTTGTTGTTTTTTTCTGTTTTAAGAGACAAGTTTTACAGTATTTAGCATAATGTTAATTAATGGCTATATCAATATATCCCGAGGGACGATAAATGAGTGCACTCTCGGGACGTTCGATCGCAGGGGATGTATCACAAGAATAATCCTGAAAAACTCGTTGGGAAACTTAAAATGTCGTTTCATCCCGAGTTAATTACACTTTGTGTTATCAATGTAGGCTAATAATCCGGTGTAGTAATTTATTTAGCTCTCTCATCCTCTTCTAACAATCCAGAAAATTGCCGGCCATCAATAATTCCAGAGCTATTTCAGGGGCTATCGGAAACTCTGGAATTTCTGTACTGCTATTCGTGTAACGAACTTTGTAGGTGAAGTACATGCAAACTTTTTGGAGCACGTGCGATCTGAAACATGTATAAATATATTTTTTTAAACCAAAACAAGAAAAGCCACTTTTAACGTGAATCCTTACGATCTATTTTGTCCCTTTCCGTTATCATACATCATTTTTTTCGTGTTTTCATATCAAATCGAATACTGTGTAATAAAAAGTTTTGAGAAAATTTAAAAAAGAAAATTTATACAGAAAAAATTGAGGTAGTTCTCGATTTCTCGACCGGATCGTAGTCGTTCATACGAAAAATGATTATGAAAAAATCGTTTTTAACATAGAATAACTCTGCGTCCAGAAAACATCAAAGAGATAAAATAGAGAAACCAACGAAATTATTTCTCCAATAAGGTATTATTGCAAAAAAAGTTAAAAAAGCAAAACTCACGGTATTTCTCGAAAGTTCACTTCGTTGGCTTCGTTTTCAGCGAATTGTCCTGGACCACTGAGCATGGCTTTGATGGTTCCGCTCGTCAGGGCATGCTCTCTCTTTACTATAAACTCGTGGCCATCGCTGCTCACCAATTTCACGTACATTGCGTCAGGTCCTTCGCATCCTCCGTAAACTGGAGCAGACTCTTGCTGCAATGAATTAACGCAGAGAAATTTAAACACCAAGGTTCATAAAACGCGCATTGAATTTTTATAAAATCTTTGGAACCCAACTAATATTCTGTTAATCAATGTTGCCATATTTTTATTAACAAACTTGCACTATTGAAACTGATTGGAATGTTAATTGTTAGTGATGTTAACAACCTTTTCCCAAATTGGCTTCGAAGATAAAGAAAAATCCATTGGATCGATCGGAATTGATGTAAAAATTATTTTTTCAAGATAATTTCATTCTTCCTCGTGCGCATGTGTTTTATTTTACTTGGAAATATGCGTCAATTCAGAATTCAATGGATTTTGCCGACTTCAAGCATCGCATGAAAATACCTCGTTAGCCGGGTTATTGAAAGATTTAAAGAAAAAAATTAATAACACAATCGTTGTGAAATTATGGAGATAAGTACCGCGTCAACGTCAACCGTAGACTTTCCATCCTCTTCTTCGTTCTCTCCATTGTTATCATTGGGCTTTTAATACCAGACAAAATTAGGAGCATTAATTATTTTGCAGCAAGACTCAAGCTTTAGGTGCAATGATGATTTCAATGAGTGCAAGTCAATTAGAAAACGATCATTTGGCTTATCTTGTCGATGAAAAATCATGCAACAATGGCAAGTTCGTTGGATCATTTATTTCGGCGATCCCGTGAAATGTCGAGCTTGAATGTCAACGCAAATGAGACTTACCTTTTCAGCGTGCATATTTACGTCACTCGACATCGTTGTTTCTTCCTTTGCTCAGCACAAAATACTGTGGAATCGTAAATAAAATAATTAAACAAATGACTCGAGTGAAAAAAAAAAATCGGCCTTAGTCTGTCGTAAAACGAGGTTGTACCGTTCACGCAAAATTACAAACAATGACTGCGCCGAAATGAAAACTCACGGAATAATCGAAATTCTTTTTCGATACTTTTTATCGTGGCGATAAATATTGTATTAAAAACATGTGTCAGATCGAGCGCATCGAAAATGTATAAACTTTAATTTAAAGCTTATCAATTACAGTTGTATCGTGTACAGTTCAGAGAGGTTATGTCTGGACTGGATGCAGAATTTTTCGAGAATCCCGAGCGAGACTACTTGACGTTCACTTTTTTTTTTCATCGTTAACAGTTACGACAGTTACCCACCTGACGGTACGGTTCTCGAATATTCTCTCCCCGCTTTGGTCAGATTCCAGATGCGTCAACGGAAATATAACCAAAAATATGTTATTTGTTTTATTCTTATTTCAAAGTTTCAATGTGCAGTTCCTAATAATTATAACTATTAGTTCCTACCATTCTTTATTTCGCTTAAATTCTTTTATTAAATCGTGTGTAACTGACGAAGGAAAAAAATGTCCAACTTTAATTTTTTTAGATTTTGATCTAATTATCTGTCACGGCCATCGAGCGAGTTGAGATTGAGATAAAATGTTAAAACGCCATAACGAATACGCCGTTTTCGCCGTACGAACAGATAATAAAAACACAAAAGCTCGAAACAAAAAAAAAACATCTTGTGATGAGACTTTTGGTTGTGACATTGTAGGTTTTTGAATTTTGTGGAATCCAAAGAAATTATTAAAATATCTGTATCGCCTTCTTATAGTTTTAAGGGTTGGGTTGTGAACCAAGGAAATAAAAATGAATAACACAAGTTTTATTTTTTTATAAAAAAAAAAGTTTTGGTTTATTTGTCATCACAGGTTCAAATGCGTTAAGTTCATACAATATGTTGGACTACGCAATTCATTATTCTATTATAATAAATATAAAGTTCCAGAAAATTAAATTGTCTGACAGATTTGATATCTTAATATAACGATGGGATGATGTTCGTGTTTGAACGCGATATACATATATTACATGTGGAACTTAAATTAAAAATGTTCAGTCTCGACAAATATTTACAATGAAATACTGATTAAACAAAGTTGTATTAATTGTTTTGACGTTTAATCAACTTCTTCGACGGTGGGGCCGGTGTAATTGTTGTTGCCCTGCCTGTATTGGGCTCCACAGTCTCCGGGTCCGGCGGCGGCACCACCTTGGTGAATTTTAGCCATAATGGGAGAGCATTGTTTCTGCAACTCGTCGAGTTTGTGTTTGTATTCTTCTTTCTCCGCAAGCGTGTTGTTATCCAGCCATTTGATGGTTTCATCGCACAGTTGTTTTACGCTGTCCTTGTCCGACTCGTTGAGTTTGGAGCCGCTCTCGTCTATCGCTTGTTTCACGGAGAAGACGTAACTTTCGATTTGATTACGAGCCTCGACCTTCTCCCGTTGTTCTTGATCCTGGTCTCGATAACGTTCGGCTTCGGCGAGCATTCGGTCGATCTCCTCACGGGACAATCGGCCCTTGTCGTTGGTGATGCGAACGTCGTTGCTACGACCGCTCGCGGTATCCTTAGCGGTGACGTGTAGAATACCATTGGCGTCCATGTCGAAGGTAACATCGATCTTTGGAACTCCTCGAGGGGCAGGTGCGATACCACTGAGTTCGAATTTGCCAAGAATGTTGTTGTCCTTGGTCATGGCACGTTCGCCCTCGAACACTTGGATGGTGACACCCGGTTGATTGTCCGAGTAGGTGGTGAAGGTCTGCGATTGTTTGCAGGGAATTCGAGCATTGCGCTCGATGATCTTGGTCATGACACCACCCGCGGTTTCGATACCGAGTGAAAGCGGAGCAACGTCGACAAGAAGGACATCCTGTAGACTGGAGTTCTTGTCACCCTCGCCAGTTAGAATAGCCGCTTGTACGGCAGCGCCGTAAGCGACAGCCTCGTCCGGATTGATGGAGAGATTGAGTTGTTTACCGCAGAAGAAGTTCTGCAGCATCGATTGAATTTTTGGGATACGAGTGGAGCCGCCAACGAGAACGACCTCGTGGATCGATCTCTTGTCCAATTTGGCATCGGCCAGTGCCTTCTCGACCGGTTCTAAGGTCGCCCTGAAGAGATCAGCGCACAGCTCTTCGAAACGCGCCCTTGAGATTTTCGTGTAAAAATCGAGACCCTCGTAGAGGGCATCGATTTCGATGGTAGCTTCGGTACTCGATGACAGGGTTCGTTTCGCTCTCTCAGCCGCTGTTCTCAATCTTCTCAGTGATCTCGGATTTGATTTGATGTTTTTCTTGAATTTCCTCTCGAACTCTTTGCACAGATGGTCTACTAGCCTCGTGTCGAAGTCTTCGCCACCCAAATGGGTGTCACCGGCTGTTGATTTGACCTCGAACAATGATCCCTCGTCGATCGTTAGAATCGACACGTCGAAAGTACCGCCTCCGAGATCGAAGATGAGAACATTTTTCTCGCCCTTCAAGTTCTTATCCAAACCGTAAGCAAGAGCCGCCGCTGTTGGTTCGTTGATGATCCTCAATACATTTAATCCGGCTATCGCACCAGCGTCTTTGGTCGCCTGACGCTGCGAATCGTTGAAATATGCCGGTACCGTGATGACAGCATCCTTTACACTTTGGCCGAGATAGGCTTCGGCAGTTTCCTTCATTTTTACCAGGACCATCGACGATATCTCTTCCGGATTGAATCTCTTGTTCTCGCCGCGAAATTCTACCTGGATCTTCGGTTTTCCACCCTCACTCACGACCTTGAATGGCCAATGTTTCATGTCATTCTGGATCTTTGGGTCGTCGAACTTCCTTCCAATCAACCTTTTCGCGTCGAAAACTGTGTTGGCTGGATTCATGGCCACTTGGTTCTTGGCAGCATCGCCAATCAGTCGTTCGGTGTCCGTAAATGCAACGTAACTAGGTGTTGTCCTGTTGCCCTGATCGTTGGCGATTATTTCCACTTTGCCTTGTTGCCACACTCCCACACAGGAGTATGTGGTTCCCAAATCGATTCCAATTGCAGGCATTTTTGTTTCTACTTTTCTCCTCACTTCTTCGTTCGTTGTGTTTCGTTTCGTTTCGTTTATTGTACTGACGCTCCGTACGCTCCGACTCGTATTTATACACCAGCCCGGCCGACTCATCCCCTCCACCGCACTCGAGAAACTTCCAGCTGGCGCGCGAACAGAGGTAACAGAGCTCTCTCGAACCTTCCCCCCGTGCGTACAAGCTCCCACCTCCTCTCGCCAAATCAATTCTCGTCCCTCTCATGATTGAATTATAACTATTATATTATTTTTTCATATTCAACCAAACTTTAGGGGCAATAACGCTCGAGTTTTCTTATTTCAATCATTTTTGTGTCTTGTTGACGCGATTTAACGAGAATTCATTATGTATAGATATGCTTGAGAATTACAGCGAACGATTTCGAAGCTTCGAGATAATTCGACCGCGCACTTCGCCCGACCTCGTTACTTTGTTTCTCATAGTAGCCGCCGCTGTCGTCGCATGTAGCTCGATATATTTTTGTCCCTCAACGCCGATATAAATGCAATGCTCAACTCCATCAGTTGCTAAATTTATTCAAGGTCACCAAATTCATAGCAAAAATAATTGAAAATTCTGTGCTCATCGTTTCATTGAAGAAATTATTGATGTTCGCGAACGTACGCGAATGTTCCAGAAGAAACGTACTCACACGCGGGAACAGTGCACGAAAAACGTTATCGGTACGCGTTCATTCGAGAGTGTTCCAGAAGAGGTTTCTTTGTAAGACATGCAAAAAAACGTCGAAAAAATATTTTACTATCGAAAGTATGCATTTTTCATGAATTCAACAAATTTCACTTTTATCATTATAATAATTTAGAAAAATTATTTCTCGAATTTTATCATTTATATAATAAATGAAAATGTTGATTTTTCATAGAACAGAAAAACTCGGTCATTTAGGATTATAATTCAGGTTTCTTTTGTTTTATTTACGTTGTGCAATAAAAAAACAAAAACAAATATTCGTGGCGGATATTTTGATCGGTTTTTGTTTATTTTTATCGATGAGATTCCATTTTTAACGTTCGGGGTTGTTTACCTGCAGCGAAAGACTGATCTGCATTTTTTGCACAACGAAAAAGCACGAGGTCATTGAACGCCAAAGAATAATATTTACAAATTCTTTTGACTGGAGGCTTGGAAAGTGCGATGAATGGTCCAATCTAGAAACTTCTGGATGGGCAAACTGTAAAGTTCTGGGCTCATTGCCAGCCCCTTTGCCTTCCCCCCACTGCCCCTCACGAACGAGTATTTTTGTTACCCCGTGTAACCTCGTTACAGTTTTTGTGGCCTGCAACTTCACAATACGACTTTTTTTACATATACATAGGCCTACGAGGGCAAAAAAAAACATAAAATTTGCTCGAGCGTTATTAGTTCGGAAAAACGTCCATTTTCGCTAATAAAAAGCTATGATATTTAAGTTTCATTGATTGCATTCATAACCTCAAGAAATTTCCAAAAAGTTAGAGATTATGTGGGATGAAACTTTTTCAATGAATTAAATAATTTTTTTAGACGTTTTTTGTCAGAACTGGTACATTTTTAGAAAAAATGGAAAACACAATTGAGTGAAAACTTCTAGAACTTTCGAGAATATATTCCAGAATCTCCAAGGAATTCTCTAGATTTTTCTGGAAAGTGTTGAAGAAAATGAGATGTGCGTTTTGTTTTCCCTCAGAAATAATCGAATTTTCTAGAAAATTCTGGAGTCTCGAGGCTGATTAACCAGAAATTTCTAGAAAGCTCGACAAAACAACAGTAAAACTCCTCTGCAACGTTCACGAATATTCCAGAAACAAGGATTTCCTTTCAATCAATTCGAAAACATTCGAATATGTAGAATATTTCGGTGACTTGAGAAAAGGTCGGTTGAAATAAGAAGACAAGCAAGCGTTGTAACATTCAATATAATTTTATTGTCTCGGTATATTATAATATGCATTAAATCTTATCGTGATACAAATGACAGTCCCCTCGGATTAATAAACTTAATCACCGTTTTTCTCGCCGCAGTGAAAAACGATATATGTATAATGCAGTACGATTTTCGTTTCTCGTTTAATCTTAGGACCACGAATAAATAATAAATAGTGACAATAAACCGATAATTATTTATATTAATTCGATAAAATAGAATAACCTAATAATTCGATTAAAACTATAGATAATAATTACAGACGAAGAAATTTTTGCGTAAACTATGACGCGAATAGTAGAAGATCGCTGTTAAGAGTACTCGATTTACGAAGAGAAACAAAAAACAAAAAAGAGATAAAGTATTTTCGCCATAAACCTAGAAAAATTTCAAATTTTGTTAATTTCGATAAACCTATTCGATGTCGAACTTCGATTCGGTTTAGCAAGTAGGATTCATTTACGAGCCTTGTTACGATCGTTAAAACGAGACTAAAAATTATTGTACACAGCTATTATTATTCATCACGAAAGGTTCCAAATTGACAAAGTCTTGTTTCAAATTAACAGTAAATAACTTAAAAAATAAGCGTGACTAACATGGGCAATGAAAATGATGTATCACTTAAATTCTATGCTAAATCGAATATCGTTTGTAGATTAATTAAGCAAAACTTTACTAACAACTAATTCATACGAATTTGACCTAATTTTAAATGAATAACGCATAGTAGGGGGTAATGCGAAATTATTCCTTTCGTGTACGGGATTATCACTTTAACTTATTATTTTGTGTGTTCATTTTTTTCTCTTAGTTTCCATTTTTGTTTCTTTTTAATCTCAAACTTTTATATTATCTTGTTTTTTTTTCGTCATCAACAAACACGTTTATTAACTGCGAGTTAATTCAAGTTCCCGATCTATAAGTCACGCGAACTTTTCAACAATACACAGTTATATGATTAATAGACAGACGTTTTCGTTGCCGTAGAGGCCTTTTTGGTATTGTTCTTCGTAATAGTTTCGTCGCTGATTTTATTGACTGTATATGTGTCTGATTTAATTTTTACTTATTTTTTTTTTCCTTTTTTCCAACGACTACGAACAAACGAGTTTTTCTAACTCGATTGACTCTGATTCAATTGTTTTTTTTTTTTTTCATTTTTTTCATTTTTTTTCCAACGACTACGAACAAACGAGTTTTTTTTTAACTCGATGGAGGATGGATAAGTTCGTGAAGACGAGATATGATAATTCTACACTCGGCGTTTATCAATATATCTTTCTTTCCTCCGTTCGCCAATTTCTTGGAGCATGTATGGCCGAAATGATCGCTTCAACAAGCTTTCTCCTACCAGAGATAAATAAGCCCGAAAAAAGTACGGTTTGTGATTCCATCATTAAAACGAATCTTGCAACAATATATTTGTGACACATCCTGCCTCGAAAACTCATGGACTTTTTGTACTGTCATTAAATCATTGATGCTTCGATCAGGAAAAAGTATCTCAAAAAAAATATATCTCACTACGATTCTATCAATTCTTCAGATAAATATTTTTTGCCTCCTTCATTCGCACAGTTCCTCCGAGTCCGAGAGTATTTGCGGGTAAAGCAACGTTGACCCTCGCTCATTCGTCTACAACCTTAATTCGCCGATCTCTCGAAGCGAAGAGATTCTCCTTCAGAATGAGAATAAAATTAAAATTAAAATCTCGCCATGAAGATCGTTGAAGCAGGCTAAGGATTTATGCCACGACCGTTGTTATCACTCCTCCGGGTCCTGGCAAACGACTGTTTTTCGTAAAATCGTGATCTATTTCACGAGCAGCCTGTCTACCCTCCGTTATCGCCCAGACAACCAGTGATTGGCCTCTTCTGCAATCTGTAAGTTTCAACAAATGTGTTATAAACAATGGAACACAAACGAATATTTCAAAAAATTGAATATTAGCTTCCACAATCATGTCTAAAAAGAAGAATTCCATTTTTCTGTCTTTTATTTGCAATTAAACATTTTTTTTCGATAAACAACATCAATTCTGAACTTTGCCGAAGAAAATAAGGAAAAGAAAAAAGTGTGGTAGGGCTCGAGCTCGTGCTTTTTGTTGCGCTTGTTTATTTATAGTTTTAACTTTTGAATACTGGGCTGTTACCAAGTTACCGTCGCAAATCCTGATACTCAATAATAATCTCAAATTAAGTAATTAAGGAAATCAAATATCTTGTTGAAGTAATATCGTTATTGCTTTTTATATTGAATTTACCTCCAGCTGCATAAACTCCGGGCAAACTTGTGGCATATTTTCCTTCTGGAGTCTGGTAATTTCCGCGTGGATCCATTTTCGTATCGAGCTCCGTTGCAATGTATTTCTCGGGTCCCAAGAATCCCATGGCCAATAAAACGAGATCAGCTTTGTAAATCTTTTCGGATCCGGCGACTTCGTCCATTTTCCATCGACCAGCTTCGTCTTTCGTCCATTCGACAGTCACTGTTCTTATGCCACTGACATGACCTTTTCCATCATCCAGGAATTCCTGAGAAACAATAAAGGCGGTTGGAGAAACGGATAGAAATGAATTTATTTAAATTCTAACTTTAATTTTACTTTTTCGATCGGACATTCGGATCGCTTGGAAAACGCTTACCTTGCTGAGAGTGCTGAATTGTCGGGGATCACGTCCAAACTTGAGTGCAACTTCTTCGTGTCCATAATCGACTTTGAAAACTCTTGGGAATTGAGGCCAAGGATTGTCAGGTGCGCGTTTGAGCGGTGGTTCAGGTAAAATCTCAAAAGTAGTGATGGTCTTGGCACCTTGTCGGAGAGAAGTTGCGATACAATCACAGCCGGTATCACCGCCACCGATGATGATAACATCTTTGTCCTGAGCCATGAGTTTCATGTTCAAGGGTGCTTCGTTGCCCATTTGTTTTTTCTGCCAGTGTTCGAGGAAGCTGACAGCAAAGTGAATGCCCTCGAGATTGCGTCCAGGAATGGGTAAATCACGGGGCCACGTGGCTCCGGTGCACAAGAGTACAGCATCGAATTGTTCTTTCAATTGAGCAGTTGTAATGTCCTTGCCAACGTCAACGCCAGTTTTGAAAGTAATTCCTTCGGCGGCGAGAAGAGAGACTCGCCTCTGTACGACTTGTTTAGAAAGTTTCATTGTTGGAATGCCATATTGAAGGAGACCACCGACGCGATCATTTCTCTCGAAAACGGTGACCGAGTGGCCAGCTTTGTTGAGTTGATGAGCGGCGGCGAGGCCGGCCGGGCCACCGCCGACGATCGCGACTCGTCGATCTGTTCTCGAAGTTGGTGGACGAGGAACGATCCAGCCTTGTTCGAAAGCGTGATCGATGATCGCGCACTCGATATTCTTAATGGTAACGGCTGGCTCGGAAATGCCAAGGACGCAGGCGCCTTCGCAGGGTGCTGGACAAACTCTACCGGTGAATTCGGGGAAATTGTTCGTCTGCAACAACTGATTCAAAGCTTCTTTCCAATTTGAATGAAATACGAGATCGTTCCACTTGGGAATAATATTTCCCAAAGGACAACCGTGACTGCTTTGACAAAACGGTACGCCGCATTCCATGCATCTTGCGGCTTGGACCTTCAGTCCCTTTCTCACGCCCTGGAAGTTGTAAATTTCTTCCCAATCGTTGAGACGCTTTTCGGCCGGTCTGTAAACCACCGTTTGTCTCTTGTACTTCATGAATCCTTTGATTTTATCGAGTTTTCGTTGCTCCATGTCACCGTCCTGTATCGAATCCTCGATGTCCTTTATTTGTCCCTCGGAATTTTTCGAATTGCCGTTTGTAACCGGCTCGCTGACTTCTTTAGCTTCGGCCAATTGTTGCAAAGCTCTTTGATACTCGTACGGGAATACTTTGACGAAACGAGTTGTAGGCTCCGGCCAAGTAACCAACAAGTCCTGGGCTATGAGGGAACCGGTTTTTTCGATAAATTCTTCGAGAAGAGTTTTCACGTAAGCAATATCCTCGTCCTTGGTCAATGGTAATAACTCGACCATTTCAGGATTACATTTGCTCTTGAAGGAACCATCGACGTCGAGCACGTAAGCGATACCGCCTGACATACCGGCAGCGAAATTTCTGCCAGTTAATCCAAGAATAACGGCACAACCGCCGGTCATGTATTCGCAACCGTGATCTCCGACGCCCTCGACAACGACGACGGCGCCGCTGTTACGAACGCTGAATCTCTCGGCAGCGATACCACGGAAATAGGCTCTTCCCGAAGTCGCACCATACAAACAAACGTTACCCACGATTACGTTCGCCTCGGAACAAAATTCTGACTCCTTCGGCGGATAAATGACAATCTCACCGCCGCAAAGTCCCTTGCCAACATAATCATTGGCGTCACCCTCGAGGGTAACGTGTACCCCTTTCGTAAGAAAAGCGCAAAAGCTCTGTCCAGCAGATCCCTTCATATTTATATTAATACTGTGTTCCGGCAGACCAGCCTCGCCGTAAGCTTTCGATATGTGATAACTCAGAGTCGAAGCGAAAGCTCGACACTCGTTGTTGATCGTCATATCAATATCAACCCTTTTCTGTCCTCCGTTCAGCACTTCTTTAGCCTCTTCGATCAGTCTGTTATCCAAACGATTCTCCAATTGGAAATCTTGTTTCACCGAACCCCCCTTGATATTGACACCGGGACGAAGTTCGAGGGCGCTTCTAAGGACATTCGTGAGATTCAACATTCGAGCTTTCTCGATTTTAATATCGTCGCGAACCTTCAACAGGTCGGTTCGACCAATGAGATCCTGGAATTTGCGAATACCGAGGCTCGCCATGTGAGAGCGCACCTCTTCGGCGAGCATGAAGAAAAAGTTGATTACGTGCTCGGGGCTTCCTTCGAATTTCTTTCGCAACACGGGATCTTGAGTCGCGATTCCAACTGGACAAGTGTTCAAGTGACATTTTCTCATCATCGTACAACCCATTGCGATCAGAGGCGCTGTACTGAAACCGAATTCGTCAGCGCCCAGCAGAGCAGCTACGATTATGTCGAATCCTGTGCGCAATTGTCCATCAGCTTGAACGACCATCCGCGAGCGGAGGTTGTTAAGCGTAAGGATTTGATGAGTTTCGGCGACTCCCAATTCCCAGGGCAATCCAGCTGCTTTTATTCCCGTCCAACTGCTCGCTCCCGTTCCACCGTCGTGACCGGATATGACCACGTGCTCGGCTTTACCTTTTGCGACTCCAGCGGCCACCACACCGACACCAACTTCCGATACGAGTTTAACGGAAATTCGAGCGTTCGGATTGGCACATTTGAGATCGTATATCAATTCGGCGAGATCTTCGATCGAGTAAATGTCGTGATGGGGTGGCGGAGATATGAGACCAACTCCGGGTACGGAATGCCTCGTTGCTGCGATATCCGCCGTAACCTTGTAACCCGGCAACTCACCCCCCTCGCCCGGTTTTGCTCCCTGAGCCATTTTAATCTGAAGATCATCCGCGTTCGCCAAATAACTCGATGTCACTCCAAAACGTCCACTCGCCACTTGCTTTATCGCCGAACGTTTGTTAAAGTCCGGATCTTGATTCAAATATCTGTCCGCGTTTTCACCACCCTCTCCCGTGTTCGATTTTCCTCCTATACGATTCATCGCTATCGCCAAGGTCGTGTGAGCCTCCAGGGAAATGCTACCAAAACTCATTGCTCCCGTTACGAAACGCTTCACTATTTCCTCTGCTGCCTCCACCTCGCCTATCGGTACCGATTCTTTCGACTTTACCAGCTCCAATTGACCGCGCAACGTACAATTTTGAACCGCCTCCATCGTTGATTTTCGATAACTCTCGTAAGCTCCCAAATTCTTCGATGTTACAGATTCCTGCAATTTTTATTTCAAATCATTCACAATTGGCACGAAATTTGTATCCACTTTTTTGTTCTTTTTGTCAATTCGTTCGAATCGACGATTATTTTCAGAATTTATGATTCAATGTTTGGCTCATACTTTGTCGCAACTTACGGAATATTAGAATAATGTTTATTTTTATATCGTATACGAATGTGTCTTGACAGAAGTATGCCAGACCCCGAATGCAAAGCGACGGTCAAATTGTTGTAAAAAACAATCAAATAGAAAATTTTCTATAACGCGATTATACGATCGTAATTACCTGCAAATTCGAGATGCTGACAGGATCGTTGATGTGTTTTTCACCACCGGATCGCCAATGGAAACTTCCAGGATTTCTCAGTACCAGCATATCGGGAGCTTTGTCGTAATACGTCAATTGATGACGAACAAATGCCTCTTTTCCAAGAATATCAAGAGTAACTCCACCGATGCGGGAGTGCGTTCCCTGGGAAATTAACAAAGTTTCATTTTATCAGTTGAATCTAATTTTTATTATTTTCCAACCTTTTTGAGCGTACAAGTAAACTCATAATAAATGTTGAATCATCCGTACTCATAAATTGGATCCATTTTATAATCATTGCAAAGAAACTTGGGAGTATATATTTGAAAAAAAAAAGGTTTTGTGCAATAAGAATAAATAATCGACTTACCTTGAAACATTTATCGACAACCTCATCAGCGAGACCTACAGCTTCGAAGATTTGTGCTCCTTTGTAAGATTGAAGGGTGGAAATGCCCATTTTTGCCATTACTTTTGCAATTCCACGTTCCATAGCCTCGCTATAATTCTGGAAACATTTCAAATTCAGTGAGCAAAGAAGGCCAGACTTCTTAATATCTGATAAAAGATATTAAAAATGGAAAAACAAAATTAAAAGTAACGAAAAATAAACGCACCTTGTACATAATCTCGTCATTGAACGATTCGTCCAAAACTCCTTCTTCTCTGAGATTCCTCGCCATTTCGAAAACAAGATAAGGACAAATGGCATCTGCACCGTAACCGAGAAGAACGCACATATGATGAACTTCTCGTGCTTCGCCGGTTTCGGCGATTAACCCAACTTTCATTCGCTGACGTTCTTCAATAAGGAAATGATGTACCGAGCCTAGAGCAAGCATTATGCTCACAGGGACTCTGAAATAATCTTTGTATTAGTACTATAAATATTCGGAGGGCTTAGCCCTCAACTTGAAGATTGGTCGATCGTTATTTTTTCTCCTTTTCTGGGCTCAGTTTATAATTAATCAAAGTAATGCTTTTCTTTTGAATGATCATTTCATTCGGATGAGTTCAAAAGATTAAAACGTCGCTCAGGATCCAAAATTTTGGGAGCGAGAAATAAAAAATCTATCGTCATTAATATTTATTTTAGAGATTTAAAAAAAATCATGATTTTTTATTTACGATTTAAGATAAAAATCTCAAATTCTTGACGAAAATTTTTTTGCATTGATACCCAAAGACAACGAATCTTTGACAACATCAAAAATGAACCGGGTTCAGCATTTCAGGGATTAAAAAAACGAAGGAAAAAATGGTTTCGCATATTTAAGGCGTAAATGTAAGAAGAAAAATGAAGAATTACCTCTCAGCTCCGGCCTGACGATCGGACAGAACTAAGATTTGATAGCCCTCCCTGGCTGCCTTATTGGCTTCGTTATCAATGCGATGCAACGCTTTCACCAAGCCCGATGGTCCTTCGGACACTGGATACGTAATGTCAATGACTTTTGTCTTCCATCCTCGATAGCTCGTCTGCTTGATGACTTCGAGATCTCTGAGGGATACTATTGGATGCGGAAGGAACAATCGATGCACTTGAAGCTCGTTTGGCTCGAGGATATTGCTCTCTGGTCCAATTGGGCAGAGCAACGACATCACGATTTTTTCTCGGAACGGATCGATCGGTGGATTTGTTACCTGCATTTCAAACATTCATATTTCTGTAGATTTCATGTTCATCTTGAAAGGAGCAAGTTTATTTTATTTTATGAATAATATTAAATAATACACCGCGATCATTATTAATTACTTATTTGAATTGATCATCTGAAAAATCGATCAACGAATCCATGCAGCGATTGCCGCAGCAATGACACCTTCATAAAATGTATTTACTCGATTGTTCATGGAAATTTTGTCTTTAGAAGTTTATTTATTCGTTCAAAAAGTTTACGCTGATTTTATAAATATTCTATTCAATTACCTGAGCAAATAGCTGTTTGAAGTAATCGTATATCAGTGGTTGAAACTGCGACAAACACGCCAAAGGTGCATCATTACCCATAGATCCAAGAGCTTCTTTCCTGCGTTCATAAGAAAACAAAAATTATCAATTAGTTTCATTTTTTTCAGTTAATTCAAGAGACTCGGTAGAGTCTCTGGACATGTTCATTTGACAGCTCTGTCGTCTGCTGGCCTGAGGCTGACCTCGAATATTTTATTCCCGAGCAAAACGATTTATGGTCCTGGGGATAAAAACTAAAAGTCGTTTACTTCAATTACGAAGCTTAAGAGACGTGTTATGCTTGGAGAATTGAACTGGAGATTAATAGAGAAATTTCTGTTCGATTGAGCCTCAAACCAGGACGATTTATGCTCGTATTTGCTGAGACAAAACACTTTGCACAGGTTTAATTCGCGATGAACAAAACAAGTCGAACTTACTTCGTCTGGAGCATGGGAACTAGAAGCATATTGATGGTTTCAAGGGTGTAAGAGAACAAAGAGAGTCTTTTGTCGCCAACCCATTTGCGATTGATGAATTCGTCTTCGGTGTTCAGTCCGTTTTTCTTAGCGATTACCGAGCCGTTTTCGATGGGTTCGTTGGTGCCTCCTTTGGCGACGTGAGCATTGCGCAAGTCGTCCATAGTTATCTATATTCGTTAGAAAAAATTTGATTAGTCAATGAAACTCGGATTTATCGCGAAAGCCCACGTGCTGAATTCCAATACTTGAAAAAAAAGGACGTGAAATCGTCGTAAACTTTAACAGAGGTTGAAGAAAACGTCGCCCAATAGTGTAAGCAAAAATTATACTAAATGCGACAAAAGTATAGTGTACATTTGAAAGATTTTTTACAGTAGTGTCCACAACCTTGCATCAAAATATAAAATGAAAAAACCCCAATACCATTAAGAACAATAGATATTTTCTTATTTGTAAAGTAATATATAAATTCGTCATTGACCAATTTTTTTTTGCTTGAGTAAGAAAACAAAAATATTATCAAGTGATTACAGAGCTAAAGAGAGATCGTTATCTCTCCCGAGTGAGTGCAGACACAAGGAATTTCATAGCAACAATTTGACTACTTAATTTCCATTTTTTGACGTGCTCAGATTCCCCGAGAATATCGATTACGTAATGATACAACTATAAAGACTGGTGTGACAGAAAATGCGATTGAGTAAATAGTGTTGTGATAAAATACAAAACACATATAAGTAAAGGTACAAGTGGTTTGAGGAGAGTACCAAAGCCATGTCTCAGAGCACATTGAAAAATTCGAGTGTATTCGTAGCGTAAAAATGTCTAATTGCAAATTCAATCGACCAAAAAGAATGTGTTTTCCATGTATCATTGGAATTTTCACATGAAGGCCAAGGTGTGCACATATCCAAGTCAAACATCCTCGATAGTCGAGCTCGCAGAACAGTAGAAAAAAAAATCAAATATCCTTTGATAGAAAAAAAAAGGAAAAGTATCAGGTATCGCAGAATCCTCGCAGATTCAACATTCTCCACAAATTTAGCGATTACGAGATAGACAGAGAGAAGAAAAAACCACAAAAAAATAAAACACACTCATTTTTGGTTTTAACTACATTCTTTTTTAACGACTCACCATCTGCAAAATACACCAATGTTGTCAGCACACAGGGAAATATTGGAAAAAATGGTTTCGAATTAACACCGATTGATATATAGTGAGATTACGTATCCAATATATAAGCACACATGGCAAAATTTATCGTGTTAATATATGAAATGAGGGAGATGAAGATTTTTCTATCGCTTTGGTTTTTAGTCGCGAATAAATGATTGATAAATGGCGGACTATTATTTAAATGACGTATTTTTCATGTTGTTTAGTTCTGATTTATGAAAAGATTTTATTTACTTGGAGCCAGAGCGTTAAATGATGCGACGTGTGTGAATATGGAGCAATAACGTTATAAACTCGATGATAAAATTCACCTGTTCTTTGAGCCACTTGGAGTGAGGACGACTCCTGGCAATCTTCAGCTTAAGTTCGACGTCCTGTATTATCTGTTTCTCCTCGGTGTCAACGAGCAGCATTCTGCCGGGCTTCAAACGACTCTGTAAATCAAATTAATACAAAAATGAGTTACGGTTAAGAGGATCTTGGTTTGATTTTATACATTCATTGGAAAGGGCACTCGATGACTCTCCTACTGCACTATACAAACCCAATTCCCTAAATTATACAAATCATATACACGCCATACATGAAACATGATTTAAAAATTATAAAAAAATATGTATATCATGCACCGACCGTAGACGACATTTTCCTTCGATTCTAGAATAATAATTGTGTCATCAAATTCATGGATTATATGAAGAAAAAAAAATATGACGAATTGCTATCATAATCCGAGATGCGCAAATCATATTTATTTCCAAATACAAATTAGCAATAGCTATTAAAACTTTTATTCAATTTCACACCGGAAACGTATTCGTTCGCATGTAAAAAAACTTAAGTGTCGAGTGACTTTGCAGCTTCGAATTTCCGAGGAAAGAATTTATTTAATTTCGAAGTGTAATTGGAAAGAAAAAACGATTTTGCTCATCTCGTTCCAATCAGTTGTCGATACAAGAGCCTACGAACGTGTTAAAACACCTGCAACGAAGCCGCACGACAACAGCCCTGAACCCTAGCACATTCGGAGGTGACATAGTAAAACAAATCGATAAATTTCTCAACACCCTTCACAGGAATAACATGATGTGGCAACAATACGAGTACAAATGCTGTTCGACGAAACTTTTGTGTTTTTCCTGAAGGATCTTAAAGCTTTCTCTTCGGGAACATCGGAATAATCATCATTGAAAGAAAGAAAAGCATGAAAAATAAAATCGGAGAAAGCTAAAAACCCAAAACGGCGAGCAATGGCGAGCCAATGGCGAGCCAAAATAGTTCAACGCATGCTTTTCCTTCGTACAAGATGGTTATTCGATAAACTATCAAAAATTCAAGTGTGCAGTAAAATGAGAATAAAATTAAGAAAAAAAATGTAAAACAAAGTGTGACGATAATGGTGAGAAAATAATTGTAAATATGCATCAATGTGTAATTCGACGAATAAATTTCATCCAATAATCTGCCACGTCGAAGAAATCAGTCATCTTCGCAGCCGTTTCCCGTCACGATGCCAAAAGACACAGCTGGACTAGCCCACAAATCACTGGTATCGGAGGTCGTTAACAAAAATCAATTTCTAAAGCTGAAAAATGTTGACGTCGGAGAGAAAAAAAAGAAAAAAAAATCATAAAAATTCACACATCCGGCCAACACGTTGACGACATGGTTCTTTCTTTTTTGCTTTTTTTTTTCCGGCGCCCCTAGATTAATACGATCGCGATCGAAGGAAGCCAAGATAGTCTGGTCAGCGCTGGCAGCATCGTCGATTTATTGTCGGGTTGCGTTTATTTCCATGTTTTACCTTCAGGACAACATTGCTGGGCGGAGTGTCATAGACGCCCACTTCGGACGCCATCACCATCAAGTTATCCTTAGTGACGTAGAAGCGCGATGGGCGCAGGCCATTTCTGCCAAACAAAAATTTAAAAAGATCTTTTGTATTACCACCTTTTGATCTCTTATTATCGGCTGAATTATTGTCTTTTTCTCTTTCTCTCTCTCTCTCTCTTTTTCACTCTTTCTCTTTCTCTCGCGCTCTTTCTTTTTCTTTTCTCGATTGCCCCATTTTTTTTTGTCCCTGGTATTCTGTTTATCATGCGCCCATTAAAACCTTGCGCTCTAACACGTTTTACCTGGTTATTTGTCAATTGTCCGAACGCCAACGATCGGCGCCCGTTTCGTTTTTTTTTCTATCGTTCTAGATCGTGAATGTGATGAATTTTTGTTTACGTGTACATTTTATTTGTAACAGATAGACGAATACGATATTGAAGAAGGAAGTGAGGATCCTGAGCCGAGTTTCGTTCCCCGTCGTATGTTTTAATAGCAAATTTGAACAATCGTTAAAAGCGATGATATATTTGTGTACCGACTCTTCGCCTTTTTCTTTTGTAAAACCAAGGCATTTACAATGCCGTCATTCGAGTCGAGGAGCGTTCACCGCGAGCCCTCTGCTAATTATCGGAGCACAGGAAAAAAGGAAGGACACCATGAGGCAAAAGGATCAACCAACGGGTGGTGGTTCACATGAAAGTAATGCTTCGTTACGATGTTATTTTCGTACGCTCTTCCCTGGATAAAATAATTGCAAATTTTCTACCTGTCGAGTATAGCACCGACGTAACGACCGTCGGTGAATGTTAAAAGTGCTGGACCGTCCCAGGGCTCCATCGCACAAGCTGCCCAGTGATAAAAGTCTCGCTTCTCCGTTGCCATTGTTATGTCGTTTTGCCATGCCTCCGGTACCATCGTCATCACAGCCTGGAACAATCGTTCAAATTACAATCCAAAATGATTAATAAATTTGCCAAAAAATAAATAAAAAACGCTACCATAGTTTTTTTTTCAAAATATTGACTCAAACATTGCCCCCAAAAATCAATTCGAATGAGACGTTTCTCTTTTTTAAAAACTATCTATTGAAAAAAAAGATTTCCATGTTTTTTATTTTGTGAAAGAAGTTCTGAAAAAACTAAATCTTTCTCATCATCGTAATTTTCCTTAAGATCAAGATCAAATCGTAATATTTTTTTCATATGTTTAAATAGCTGTAGCTTTTACAAAGAAAAAAAAATCTACCCATTCTGAGCGAAAATTACCTCCGGTAAGCTCCGTTGTCCTGCCATCACCAGAAATTCAAGGACACAATCGGCAGCACCCGAATCAGAGAGATTTGGTTCCACAACAGGATAAAGATCTTTCAGTTTATCTCCATAAATCTGGCTGCTCATTACGCCCTCGCGAGCTTTCATCAGATTTACGTTACCCCGCAGAGTATTGATCTCACCATTGTGAGCAAGCATCCTGTGATACACATGGGTCACGTATTATTATTGGATGGTAGATTTAGGGGGTTGGCGCCGTTTGTCCAAAAAGCCGAAAAAAATATATATCAGAGGGAAAATATCTTACCGCAGGGGATGTGCTCTCTCCCAGCTTGGGAAAGTATTGGTGGAAAAACGGGTGTGCACGAGCGCGAGATACGTTTCGAAATTAGGACACTGAAAGAAACAAAAAAAAAACAAGAAAAATGAACATTTTCGTTCGAAATATTTCGTACTTTGGTAAAATTCTTTAAATGCGTCATAAAATATGTTTTTGAATCATTTACATTCATAAATTGGATCCAATTTATAATCATTTTGAGATTTTTCCAGAGAATTTATCCATAGAGTCATTATTAATGAGAAGACTTACTTTTAAATCCTTGAAGTACAGCCATAATTGATCCGCCGTGAGTTGTCCTTTGTATACGACAGTTTTCAAGGATAACGAACAGATGTAAAACCTTAATCCGGGCTTCGGTATCGAGTGGGACGAACGTTTTCGCAGTATAAATACCTGTGGAGAAGAATAATTCATTCTTTTTACTTTCTAATGAATAAACGTCCTTTTTGGCTGGTACAAGGCGTTAACACGGATTAAGGAACTAGCCGGTACTTAAATCTTTTCATTTCAAAATTACGAATGTAATGTGATATGGAAGAATTTTTAATATTTTTCCCGAAAAATCGTCGCCTGGTAGTCAAATTTTATTTCAAATATTTTTGTTAAACATTCGGTGATTCTCTGTTTTTATTCTTTGTATGGAATCTTCAAAACATTTTTTACTGAGCCGCAGTTAATCTCCATCAAAAGGCGTTTATATTTTTATCCTGAAATGTCAGTAACTTGAGTTGATATTTTTCGAGTGAAAAAATACGTATTTTGACTAAAATAGGCAAAAACATGTGTTATTCGTAAAATATTCGAGTTTATGAAAGAAAATGTTATTTTTGTCGAAAAGCTCATTAAAAAAAATTAAATAATTGTTTCGACATCAATCTGGGGTAGGAATCGATCCTGTTTATTGAGTTTAAGGATTGAAGTAAATTGAATAAATGTCACAAGAAAAATTGAATATTTTTTAAGTAATGTGCTAGTAAACGTAGATTTCTTGATATAGAGACGAATGTCTATTTCCGTAATTTGGCATAGACTTCCAATGCCAAGTCGCTTAGTCTGGGTTTAATTAGAATAACGATATACACGATTTGAAAGTTTGATTATTGAGCCTGCCAACTACAACCACCGCGTTCTTCCGCCGTGGTTTGTTAATCGGCGTCGCTTGATTACAATCGCGTTAAACATTTATCAATGGCCGATGACATAACATCGAAGAGTCCGAATCGCACGTTTGGAAATGAATTGACAATCATTCGTGATAATGAAAAGTATTGAGTGTAGAACTTTAGACGAAACAGAAGTTCAAATAAATAGGTTTGCGCGTCTATTTACTTCGTGATTTATTCTCGAGTCCATAGTCTTGGCAAAAGTCCACTTTAAGAATATCGTAAACAGCGCCGCCACCCATTTTCAACTTAGAACGGCTTTGCGCGAAAAAATCAAGAATTCAGTTATTAATATGCGCACGTGGCTCGGCTATATTTTCCCTTTTTGAAATTTCTTGTTTGTGCGACATTCAACACTGTTGTAAATCTTACCTGACGATTCAGAACATCAACTTCTTGATCTCCCGTTACAAAAACTTGACGCATGTAGGGTTCACATTTTTTTGCAACTTGACCAATATGTGAGTCATCGGTGGGAACATCGCGCCAGCAAATGACCTAAATAAAAAAAAAATAACAATTTTCATTAATATTTGTCCTCATTTGACAAAATGCACCAGAATTATGAATTTCGAAGATTTTCAATTAACGGAAAACAAAACTGCAACATTGAACGTACTTTATGTTTAAAATCTCCATTAATATAACAGATTCTTGTAAACTTTTGAAAATTGATAAAATCTTCGCGTCAAATTCAATTGAATTGTCAAAAATCGAAAAATTTGGATTCTTTTTACAATAATTTTCAATAAACGCGAATGACGCATTTTAATGAGATATTTAAATGTTACGTACTCTCAAGTCACATTCTCCAGCCAGCTTTTCGAATGCAGCCTCTGTCTGTTCGTGACTATTTTTGTCGAGGAATAGTATCCCCGTGGCATAACGGCCAAAAGCTGGCAGTTCGATTCCATCTCTTGCCCTGAAAAATGAAATTTCCATTAAATACACTTAATCGGCTTATTTTTCAGCAGCTGATAAGCTTTTTTATTCTCCGACGTACGTAATGCCACCGTGAGTTGAAAAAAAATTAATTTCAAAACGTGCAACAAAAAGTCCATTGCTAAATAAATCATTCGAGTTATGTAAACGCTCGAGTAATGATCAAGCTCGAAATAACGTTGAGATACGTTTTCAGTATTTCGAGTTATCGGTATTAAAAATTTGGAGCAAAGGTACAGCGATAGGTAGCGATTATTTCAAAAATATATTTCTCTTTAAAAATAAAAAATAAAAAGTACGTAGTGAAATCAGTCAAAGCTGACATTATCTAAAGATATTTTATTCCATTTTTTCCACAAGATTATTAACGAAATCGAAGGTTGAATTTACCCGCTGATCAGTGGTGAAACATACGATTGTCAAATTTCAAAAACCATTTTTTAAATCGTCATTGCAAATGTTGATTTATTTAAGAATGAATTTTTCGTCGTCTCCCTCAATAATAGAAAATAATGCACAATGACAAAGACTATAAAATTAATTAGAAACAGGTCCCAGTTAATTTTTATAACGATGAGTGCTCTCGAGTTCCACGAAATACAAGTCTCTACAATGTTTATAAAACTTCACAAAACCCGAGACATTAGATAAGCGATATATTATAATTCATCGATATGAGAACAGTCGCACAATAATAAAGACGTAGAAACGTGATGTGCGACGACCCCCCTAAGACTTTTCAAGTCTCGGATTACCAGCTACACCACAAAGACTTGCTTATCATCGAGACGTCTCACGATTGCAAACAGTACGCGTCGATACGATTCATTCTGATAAATTTTTCTTTATTTTTTTCGCGCTAGTTAATGCTGCTACGTAAACAAGAGTGAAAAAGTAAAATATAACATGTTTCATTGTGATTGCAAAAATTTTGACAACAATGAAATAATTTTTAAGGTGAAAAAATAAAAAATACCGAATTTCTGAAGCGTAGTAATCGTGCGGTATGGCGCAAAGCACACCAGCTCCGTCACCTGTGTCATTGTCACATGCACATGCTCCTCTGTGATTCATACGAGCCGACAGCGTCTGGGCATCTCGTACAATCTGGAAAAAAAAACAAAAAAACATCATTAGAAAAATGCTTGAATTTGTTTTTTCTTTTGAAATTCATTTAATTGATTTCTTTGGTTCTGACAAGCAGATTTTTGAGAAAAATTTAAGTTAAATTATTTTTGTTTATTTTGAATGAATTCGATTGCAGAATTTTTTCCTCGAGAGTATTTGAGTGAAGATGTTTTCGAGTGATTCTGAAACGTACACAGAGTGAATACACGAAGAAAAAAAAGACACTCGACCATCTGCATGCGTGACAAATTTATTTTTTTCAGTCAAAAAGGTTATCTCGTCGCAATCTCGTAATTACTTGACATTGAAGTTTTCATTATATACAAAAAAAAAAAATGGATCTGAACAATATGCCGAATAAAATATTGGAACGAATTTGTATGTACCTAACGTTCGCAGAAGTTTCGAAACTTCGTGGTAAATCAACGACATTTGATAACGAATAATAATAATCTTTCAATCAGCCTGAAAAAAAATTAGTAATTGCTTTTTAGGATTATCGCAAAATATTCACTTTATTGCGAGGCAAATATTGAACGGTGCGTTTGTGGATCTGGGACCACGATTAGCGACACAATACACGTCCCATTTAATCCATACGAGAAATCACTCATCAAAGTAGCGGAAATTAAGTTTTCGAACGAATCAACACATGATTTATCAAAACAATCGTTTTTATCTTATTCTTTTAATGATTTAATCGCAGAAATCTATCATCGGACGATTCAGCCTTTCGAGGTCGTCTACTGAAGCTATTGAGTTCCGAACACTCGATTCTTCTCGCGTTTTGTCGTCACTATATCATACGCGGTGCGAGATGTTTTGCCGCCGGTGAAATTCTTGATTTATTTCATAAATTAATGAGAAACGAATCGTCACACGAATCGCCCGACGAGGAGAATAATAACGTGGCTAAATTGATACTGCTCATCGATCAATATTTAGATTGGTTCGAGAAGCACAGAATGACGAGTGAAAAATGCTGTCCATGGTAAAGTTGGATTAAAATCAAATTTAATAATTACACGAGAGTGGAGTTTCGTATAAAATCGAGATACATATCGAATTTTTGCTTTATTTCATATGATTCTCACGTATTATATAATTCATTTTTTTTTTTCATTTTCTCGTCATTATAATATGTTTGTTTTTTCATTAGGTTTGGAGCGTGTATAATTGATCTCCTGGACTCGTATCAGTCGTCGAAATATAATCTCTCAGCTTCGCAGAACGGATCTTTTGTAAATTACGTCACAATACATACATTAATGACAAGAAAAATTCTTTCGTTAGTCTGGAAACTCGCAAAAAATGTTTGATAGCAAAAAAATAAATAAAAAATCTTACGAAATAATTGACAAATGACAATTACTTCGTACGATACCAGCAAAAACTCGCTGAACATCCCCTTCGGGAACAAAATGTTTCATGATACTCAAACCTCACTGCTAAAAATGTGATTATTATCGTCGAGCTTCGGAAAAAGTTATCAAATACATTTTGATCTTTAAATGCCGAGCAACATCTTCGAATAAATTCAACTTTTAGATGCAACTTTTAAGGGGTCAACGAATGGCGTAAATTTCGATGATTCTTTTCTTCCGTTTTCAGTTAAAACTCGTTGGTCAATACACGATAAACGGATACGTGGAGGCTCCACCAGAAATCGGAGACCCCCTCGGTTGCCAAATAAGTGAATATGAGTTGCTTCAAGTACTGCGATATCTGAGAAAACACGCCAGGTGGCATAATTTTGTGATGACGTTTCAAGATCCTTGCGATCAAGATCTTGAAAAGGAGCAAGTGAGATGATTTTTTTTTCTAAGAATATTAAATGTAGTTTGAACTTAAGGATTTTTTTTAACCAACTCTTCTCGTAGGTAAAAATTCATACGAAACGGACACCAACGGGCTACGATATATTTTACAAGAAAAAAAATTCCGGTACATTGGATAATCGTGACAACGTCGTATCGATTCGAGCAATCGTAAGTGAAAGAAAAAAAAGACAAAAAAAAAATCTCATAATATCGGAAAACGTTGTTTTGTTTTATTTTTCGAACACTTTTTTCTGTAATTTTATTCTTGAGTTTAGAAATAAATTTTCATTATGGTTTGTACTGTAAATGAATAATAATTTTTAAAAATATTAATAATATTCGTTTTTGGATTATTAATTATTTTCTATGTTTATTTATTGAATTTATCAAGATAAGTCTACAGTGTCACAGATCTTTGGCACCAGCTCGACTGTGCAGTCGTCACGATTTGAGGAATTTCGTAACTAAAGACGATATGAAATTGAATGGAAATTCTTCGAAGGAAACGCTGAGCGAGGATTCGAAGAATTTACACAAAATTGTTGAAAATTCGTGTACCCCATTGAGACTGATGTCGAACGGAATGATTTCGTCGAGCGAACAGAGAAAAAACGATGAAGAAATGTACAATTTTGGTTTGGAGCTGAGATTGATATATCCGAAAAAGTGGAGCGGCTCGAATCATGGAATCGGTGAAAAGTTTGGAGAAACAACGTTAAACATAAATCATACTTTTGAGAATATATTCGCTGCTAAATCCGAATTTCGACTGTTTTGAGTGATTCAACGATTTAAGTGTCTTCATTTTTTTGTCTTTTACTCATTTTTATGAATAATAAACGATTGCGTCAAATGTGACAATATTGAAATTGGCAAATCACTGATTATTGTTGAGGTTTCAATATTATAAATCGTAATTGCGTAGTTTATTGATACAGATTGGAGATTGACGTAACGAGAGAATATAACTGCGCACATTCAGTTGATATTTGGTTTCAGAGCATTGGACCTTGGACATTCGTACGTAGACGAATATCGGCGAGAATAATTCGGCCAAATGTGCACTTAAGAGAGATAATATTTTTTTATATTAAACAAGTCACTTTGAACGTATTATTCATTCAAGATTAATGACGAGACGAAAAATCAATTTCAATCGTTTGAGTTAAGTGGATCAGGGCATTGGCTTTTCTTTTTATACTTTCACTCGTTTATTTATTGCGTTTGAGGGTTTAATACACGTTTGAAGGTCGAAAAAAATCGATAAGTCACTGCAAGTCTGAGGAAAAAAGTTTCATCGCGATTCACGAGGTGCTTAAACGTCAAAATATCGTTTTTTTTGAAAATGGTAACCATTCTGTTCCGAAAACTACGGATTTTTTTAAATATAATAGTTTTTTTTCAACAAATACGAGGTTGAAGAAGAAAAAAACTCTCAGAATCCCGAATTTATTATTTAAACTTCTGACATTTTATGAAAACTGCTTTCAAAAAAGTTTTAAAAATGTCAGTCGAAGTCGTGGTACTGCAAATGACGTTTGCCAAAAAAAAAAAAAACAACTTTTCCACAAAAACTACAACCGCAGGTTATAATTTTCTCTCTTAGATGAATGGACACAATTTTTCAGCATAAAATAATTGTCGAAAGTTTTGGTACCTCCCTAAAGTATATTTCAAAGGCTCATAAGTTCGAGGAATAAGTTTGTTTTACCTTGTGCGATCGTTTTCCATCGATAGCAACGATAAATCCAACACCGCAAGCCTCTTTTTCGAGAGTCGGGTCGTACAGACCCTGCTTGACCGGAAGAGACCAAGGATCACCAGAGCTCATATTCGTAGTCTGAAATGAAACAAATAAATATGTCAATTGATAGTCATGAATAAATAAATAAGTGATTTTTTTTCGTACTAATAAATATATCAATTGATCGTTGTTAAAAAAAATAAAATAAAAAATTATTCACTTGATTTTATGGCTATGACATTTTCGATAAACTGAACGAAGCGTGTCTGCAAAAAAATTTGATCAACGCCTTTAAATGTACGAGTGAAAGTAGATCGAAAACAAAACAAAAAATAAAAAATCCGGAAACGTGTTTTCAGCGGACCTTCGTTACGAGCCGGTTTCGATTATCGAAATTAATTATTGTGACAAGAGACGAGCAAGTTAGCACGAGGAGAGCGCACGACGAGGCCAAGTTGGCAGCAAAAGTCGTATTTGTGGCTCGTAATAAATATTATACCGTTCGAACGCAAAAGCGACAATCGTGTAATCCGAGTTAAATTACATGGAATTCAGTTTCACTCGTTATCGACACGATTATTATGCGGTTTTTTTTCTCAGTTGACATGGAATCACTGGAATGATGTAACATCGATTTTTTTCTGTCTGTTTACACTTTATTGTATAATTTAACGACGTAACTGCCTGGGTTTGAAAAAATATATATGTTTCTGCAAAACTCTCGACAAAATATAATTGTGCGGAGGAACAAGCAACGTCTTCATTAACTTCAATTGTGTTGATGACTTTTTTCCCCCCATTTTATTCATTTTTTTCATCGAGTGTATTTTCAAGAGATACTTTGAACGAAGAATATTCCAAAATATTAATTAAGACAAAAAAAATTGTCCATAAGATTAAACCGTAGGCGAAAAATTAAAAATCCTTCTTTAAGCTTTTTGAGGTTTTCATCATAAAAAAAAACGTGCGCTCACCGCAAGGACATTTTTTTTTTTGACGAAACGAACGTTTTCAGGATGGAAAGAACGAAATTGAATTTTTTTATTTTCTTTTAAATCCTAACCAGACGTGACTCCTGAATGTTTCATTCGAATCGGTAACTTCATAAAATTGCTGTTCAGTATATTTGTTCAAATATCAAAGTGATCACGTGCGAAACCCTTGGAAAGCAATGATCCGGAATGCGATTCGCACGTAGTTGCGGTTTTCAAGCACGTGATCGAACGATTAATTCGCGAGGAATGTGGGACCAGAAAAAAAGACGCGATGTATTCTTAAGCGTTGAAGAATTTATTGATCCCGTCGTGGCAGATATCGATGTGCCCCAAGAATTTCAATATCAATTCTACGCTTACAATTTATTGTACATGGAAAATGTAACCAGCAGTGAGTGGGTTTTAATCGAACGAGTTTGTAAATATAATAAAATATACAGCAGAAAGAGTAATTCGTACGAATTCTTTCTCGTAACACGAGTAAAAAAAGGAGGAGAAAAAAAAACATATCTTCGACCTCCAGCCAAAGACATTCATTGCTTCTGTTTAGCGATGCAGGAATTTTCGTATCTTAGGAAAATCTGTAGTTCTTGTTAAACATGAAAAATGGTATTTATCAAAAAAATCGTTTGTTGATGCATGACTGAATTACGAGAACATGGGGTTGCAAGAAAGCCGAAGACTTTTTCTCTCACTTTCAATCTCAACAGAGACGATTGACCAAGGGTCCTGGCTTGACGCGAAGCGCAATAACCTTGAACGTATATAATTCGCGCAAAGGTTTCTGCCTCTCACGAAAAAACATCACAAACTGCGTCTCGACTCGGGGCAGCTGCGTTCTCGTATCAGCGAAGACATTGGCGTAGTTTAAAAGAAAAACGTAAGTAGGTGTGTTTGTAAAATTGTTTCAAAATTAAAATCAGAATAAACATAAAAATATGAAAATTTGGAACATTCATAGTATTCAATGGAATGAAATTATTTGGCAAACTGAATGAAGGTGTTTTGAGAATTCTCACTTGTTTAAAGAAGAAGAAAAAAAGTTTAAAAAAATCTCATTATATTGGCAACTGGAGCACATAAATAAATAGTCGGACATTTTATTCGAAGAGATCGTACGATCGTATAATTATGTCCGCGCAATATTAATGTTGATAATATAATTTATTACATTTGTCGTTGTACACAGATGATGAAACATTTCGTGACGACGCAGTAAGTAAGTTCATCAATGTCATTAATCATTGATCTATACAAGGTTTATTCCTATGCATTTTCACCGTTTAACGTTTATTCAACGTTAGTTGCACGAGGTTCAAAGCGATAAGAATATTTTCTTGCAGTTTTACAGATTTGCTGCTACCGCGACACTACCGTGTTTACCATACACTCGGTCTGTGTGTATTTATGAATTTTCTTTCCTCTCCGGAATACCTGATACGTATTTGGATGAGTCATACAGATGAGACTCACGGAGATTGTCATTTTCATGATAGATTTCTTATCTTCGAGAGATCTGATGTCTGAAGCTTCGTACAGACGCTCCAGAATCAAACAGCACAATAATTCCGTATGACCGTGACCAACATTCAAGTGATTCGAAATTATACGATAAAACAAAACAATAATTCTGTTCGAACGACAAACACACACAATTCTTCAAATTACGTAAAACATTGTCTTGATTTTTAATACATGTACCTAATTTCATTGTGAAATAATCATTCGATCAAATTGATTTTGTATTATTTGATTAATCATGATAATCGCCCCTTTTTCGACGATAAGACTTTAATTAATTTTATCAAATGGTACCGTTCCATGAAATTTATCGTATTCGAATATGATTCAACATTCGTTTGACAATATTCATTGAAGCAGCGAATCAATGGATTTGATTTTTCGTCTGGAAATCAATACGAAAGTATTCCAAGGGCTGGAATGTATGTTTTTGCCAACAATAGAGGAAGATTCGAATACATTATTCAAGGATGTCTGAAATTTGATTACGTACAATTGTGTTCCGATACAACCAAGCTTTGCCATAAAATCAATTGATTGACCAGGAACGACAATTTCGAGGCTTCGTATAATAATAAAGATTTCTAAATACATTACGATCGAACAAATTTAATGCTCGATTTTGACAGCTATAGCTCTCGTGGGCTATGAGACATTAACAAATTTACTCAAGTGTTCTTTTGTTTTCAACCGAGATAATTAAAACTTGTATTTATTTGATCAAATTATACGAAATTTTATCATGTTGTGCATCGAAGCTAATTCATTGTATACACAAATCATTTATTTTTTCATCCGCATACTTTATCGTACGTACGAAATATCGTATCAGTATCACAGAAATATGAATATTCATTAAACGTTATAAATACAAATTTTTCTATAAAAAGATCATTCAAAGTGATAACGAAAGAGAAAAATAAGAAATTCTTAAAACCGAAGCAGCATCTAATGCAGTAGTTAAAGCATGAAAAAACGAATAGTATTTTAATTCATAAAACTTACTAAATTCGATGAATATCAAAAGTTTATTTCACACTTGTCAAAAGAAACGTTCAGTGCGATTAAACAAAAAACAAACAAAAAAAAAAACAAAAACACTCACATACACGGAACAACGACTAATACAAATTTTCTGAACTTTAAAGACCGTCTGGCACAATATAAACGAAATTAAATCTTTTTTTTTTTTGACGAAAAAAAAAATATATATATACGTGAACGCGACTCCGTTTGTAGATTTAAAAAGCGCGTATAGTAATGATTCGCGAGAATATCGATTATCTCATAAGGTAATTCTCAACGAGACATGAAAGCAAACTGGGAGGCGAGCACGGGGAGTCCAATTCAAAAGCTTTATCTTACTCCTTCTCGTCTCCGTCGTCGTCAACCCTTCTCTCCGCACGTTGCGCTGACGTTTGGTGCGCATATGCCAACCGGTATCTCGACGGTTGGTTTGCGTCGAGGTTTGCGTAACCCTAACCCCCCGCACCAGAGTGTGTGCCCACTTTTTTTCTTCTTCTCCCTCTTTTCCCTCCCGCCCATCTCAGACACGAGTTTGCCAGGACATTCAACGCGCACTTATCACCGGACAAACCGGAACCAAGGCCAAGAAATAAGCAACCGAAAAAAAATCGTATTTCATCTCGTACAAATTTTCGCTTAATTCTTATTTCAAGTTCATATTGAGCCTCGGAGGGTAAATATTTTTGATTGACTTGAACTTTATTTAAAAGGAGGAAAACCAATGAAAATCGCTAATGAAATGAATCCTCGCGAAAATTGGTGTTTTAATTAAAGATTTTTGTAAAATCTGCGAATCGATTCGAATGGTGTGGAGTATTCAATTTTTTTTTTTCAATCATGATTTCTCACTCGACTATTTTTCGATAAAAACCCAACTCACTTGTTTTATGGACAAGTTCTACGTATTTTCGTCAACGGGATTTTTCTATTTGCTCAATTAATAGTGCGAATTGTTCTCTCGCGCGGCGTACACGTGGAAAACGATTAAAGCGCGAAAAGAATGTGAAACAGACACGAATGTGTCTATTTGAGCGATAAGAATAAATGTTTCAACAGCTTAGCTACGGTTTTACAAGGATGATGAAAAAGCGAAATATCAGCAATCGTAAATGACACTGTGCACATTTTCTTGACGTATTAAGATTTTGCGAGAGGCTAATCAGATTATTAATCATTTTGCGTGGAAGGCCTCGAGCGAGCATGCAGTACATCGATGCTCTCGCGCATACTCGAACTGTTATTTCGGTTGTTTTCAATTTTTTTTTTTCCTTAAACATAAAATAACAACGAGCTTCATTCGGGCAATATTTCTGTTAAAATAAAATAAAAGTTGCAATGCAATAAAAGTTGAATACGATAATAAATTAGTGCAAGAAGATGCTGCGCGATGAAATTGATTGAAAATAAAAACGTGTAACCTTCAAATATCTCGAAATGAATAAGCTCTAAATGATTCGTCAGTAATAACACTCAATGAAAGCGTGTTTGATGAAGATTTATCGGATTGTGATAAAATCCAACAAAAATAATCTCTCCCTTTCTCACTCGCAGGCATTTCGGGGCTCTGTAAATTTCCTCTGGCGGTATTGACGCAATTTTATCGATCGCGATAAGAAAAAAAGCTTCTTTTTCAAAGACCCCAGGGGGGAACCCCGTGACGTAACCGGCGTGGCAGACACCGAGACAGTATCTGGGTTAATAGTCTTTGCACGAAGGGATGTCCGGGGTCGCGGGAGGGAGGACATTTTTTTCGCATCCCCTTCGATTGGACGAGACACGAGGCAATAAGATTATACAGCATGAGGACATCAGCCACGTTACAATAATCGATCCGCGCTCTTTTTTCTCAGCCTTCCAACTTTTTAAGGTCACCCGAGAATGCATCAAACTCCCTGGGAAACGATCTCTTTCATTTTTGCACTTGGACCTTTGCCAGATTATTGTCCGACGAGCTGACGAGGCGTGGGAGGCTCCAGAATTTTTTTCCTCCTTACTTTTTCCGATCAAGATGCCACAAATTATTCTGAGGATATTCGTGTCGCGTTCATTTTCTTTTTTTTATTTATTCTTCTTCGATTTACAGCTATTTCGTATGAATTCTTAGCGGAGGAATCTTTTTTTTTTCGTTTAAAAACGATCTTGATATTAAAAAAATGAAAAAAAAAATCTGAACTCATCCACGTCACGTTGAATGTGAATTCCTGAAAGTTGCTCTCGAAAATTATGTTCATTTGCTTCCCACTGGGATGTTTTACCATAATTTTCATGAGTTTGCACCAACATACTCTTTGCTACACGTGCCCTCAATACGTGAGCTTTGTTATGCAAGAATATTTTACTGAAAGGCGAGAAGAAAAACAGTCGAAAGATAAAACTTTGAAGAGCTAAATAACGTAAACAGGGTGCAGTCGCTCGATGGCTACGGATACGTTCGTTGTCAACACAAATCGTTTGAGCTGTTTTTTTTCGACTTCAGTTATTGACTCAAAGACAATAAACGTCTGTAAGTTTTTTCGCGACGTTCCAATTCAGAACGCAATTGTTTTTCTTTACCAGTCCGAAGATGAAGAACTACGTGAAATTCAAAACCTTATCGATTTATTAAGTCGACTTTGAAACATTTTTTTTGATTCGTATATAAAAATGGGGAAAAATAGAGCACCAAGAAATATAAATAAACGATAAAGACGAGATTGATCTTCAAATCGTTGAAATATTCCTCGTTATCAAGGATACAAAACGAAAATAACTTTTTGCGTCGAAAATCCGTCAGATTAACATCGTAAATTAAAATATCAAAAGTGCGACTCACGATTTATATTTTTTTACCTACATTTCGAGTGAAATATTTGATAAGAATAAAAAAATAGATTAATAGAGCAGCGGGAAAAAACTTTGGTAGGAATCAACAAACGGTGTTGAACTCTTGAAACGGAAATATGAAATAACACGAAATATTTGATGGGGGAATCAAAATTCAATATAATACGATGACTGCACGGATGTAAAATCGCCGGGAAATTCCTTCATAATGACTTTCATTATCGATTTTTTATACTGCAATTTTTTCAACGATCGAGGAATTTAAATGCTTCCGTGCTTTGCAACTTATTGTCGAACAACCGCAAAAAAGGAACATAGTCGAAGGCCTCTTTTGTGTATGCGTCCGCTGCGTAAAATGATCGTTAAGGCTGTGATGCAAAAACATGGATAGCCATAATGTTGCCATCGACGTAGACACGGTTATGAGAAAATAATATAAAAAAAAGAAACCAAGGACTTGTAACCATGTACGAGAGAATGTTTCAGTAGGATTTGCATTATTCATTATTTTATCAATTTGAGGAAACGTTCCATTTTTTGTAGTCGATTTGGTTCTCAAATTGCAAACACTGCATGAATATTTTTAATTCTGCTAAAAAAATTGACCAGTTGACTGATCCTTGAATAATTTTCTCAAATAAAACGAAGTTTTCATTAAGAAATGGAATCGGTTACACGAAAAACCCTATAAAACAGATTTTTGTATAATTTAGTAAAATATCTACCAGTTTTGGCTCGAAAACTCGAATTGGGTTGCATTCCAATGACGAAGACTTCAAAATAATAGATTTAAACACGTCAATTACCTCGACAATTCGAACAACAATGTTTCAATGAACTTTAATCATCCAAAGATGCTCGAATTGGATCATAGAACCGCGTTCGACATAAAAATTTCATTTTCAGAGATAACACGTTTTTTCCTAAACGTCAAAAAGTTGTTGAATGTAAAAGTGATCGATTTTTTATCGTGACGAGTTCGTAGGACAAAAGCGCAGTCCATAAAAATCGTTTATGTCGATTTTCATTTTCAATTAAAAACTAAATATGACGATTAGCGAATTATTTTTCATCCGTAATTAATAAGAAATGTTTAGGGAATACAAGAGAACTGAAAAAATCACCGATTTGTAGAAAAAATGCTGTCGATCTTGTGGTTTAAATAATCAATTTCTCAAAATCTATCTCCAATAATTACAAAATATAAAGGAAATAATAAATCATGTTTTGCTCGCGTAAAAAAAAGTGCTATCTTGGCAATGCTCCATCTACTTTTCAACGTGTTTACCAAACCAAGGTATGATCGCGTGGTAAACTGGCAAATAGACTTTTCACGTCTACGTGTTAACTCGCTGATTTTTCGGCCGTTCGTCAACATCCGATCAGCTTCAACAGTCGCCATTGATAAACGTCACCACGAAAACTTGTTGGCGAAAATTATAATTAACGCGGAATAGCTGGCAAGGTTCCCCAAGACGTGGACTATTTTGTTTATCCGTAGCCCAGAATGTTTGAACATGTTTTTCCTTTAAAAGCTCGAACCTTTTTTTTCTCTTCGTAACATCGTGGTTCTGTGTTCTTTCATCGCATCAATTTAGGCCAAATTTCTCACTGAAAGATCATTTTAATACGAAAATAATGCTATTTACCGCTCGTATCAATATTTTAATTCTTCTCAAGTAGCAAAACTTCAGAGATAAAAAAAAAATGAGTTTCTCCTGGAAAAGCTGTGTCCAAAAACCGAAAAATACGAAAATGTCAAATCTCCTGAACTCAGACGCAGATTAAGACTCTAATGAACTATTTAATTGATTTTTTTTCTTCATTTTCTTTGATGGGACACTTCCCACTATTTGAAACTTTGTAAAAATATTTTTTGTTGTATTTCCATATCGAGTGTATTGATAAATTCTATGTTCTAAAATGTCGTCCATGACAGTCGTCAAATCAAAAGGAATCGATTTATCTATGAAACGTTAAAATCGATCAAATAGTTTTCGCTTTATTAGAGTTTTTTTAAATAAAAAGATTACAGCAGCATTTTGAATAACCAAGAAAAATTCTACGGAATTTCAATTCCGTTCGTTCATATTAAAATCGCAAAGTTTATGCTCGACTCTGAGCTGACAAAAAAAAAGTGAATTCGTCCTTCAACTCTTCGTACGCAAACTATGAAAAAAGAAAAATAGTCACTTCTCCCGTTTTCAACGAAAGGTAATTTGTCTTTCGTTCGATCGGGATTCGAACGGATTCTCCGTCTAAAAGTCTGCGGTTAACTACCCAGTGCTACAAATTCGAACAGCCAATATAAGCGAACACTATTATCGCAAAGAGCCGAGTTCACGTGTTCGTATCGTGAACAGCGAGAAATTCATCGCACAGAGTAACTGGCAGTGGATTCTCGTAAATAACGTGTAGCGTCAATGCCTTTGCTCTTTAACAACGAAACGAGCATCAATCCATGAGAAAACTGATCAAACTCTTTTCTGTTTTACAGTCTAATTGCAAAAAATTCAATCAAGTTGAAAACAAAAAATCCGTGATTCTCAAATTTACGTTGTCGTTCCAATAAAACGAAATAATTGTCATTTTATTCATCAAAGGTTTTTCAATTTTTATAATTTTAATAATTCCCGATCGTTTCAGTTTGAGACAATTAAATAAAGACAATTCAAGTGTTTTGGTTTTATAGGTTCCTGCATCATTAATAAATTGATATAAATGTAAACTCTTCTCAGCAAAAAATCCGAGTAAATATTTAGTATCGCGGTACCACCTAAAATCGAGCAAAATTTTTTTTGTGTCTTTGTTATGATCTGAAAAAATTGTAACTAGTCATTTTATGTTGGCGCATGATATTATTGAGCTCAAAAAAAAAATATTTACAGCATTGATCACTCTGCTCGAATTTTTAAAAATTATGGACGCCATAACTTAAATAATTTCTTTTGCTTTTATTTCTCTCGAAAAAGCAACGGGGCGGAATAAAATGGCTAAGCAAATTTTTTACAGACTAAACGACTGACGAATTGTTTCAGGAATGTTTGAAAATGATGCGCAGATTTGTTCGAAACTCAATACAATTTACTAACGGTTTGAAAACAGTAAAAAAACAAAGAAAATACTGAGGCAGGGTAAATCCGTGTAACATGTTCGTTGCACGTTGTTAAAAAATGTCATAAGGTTTCTCTTAAACGTAACACGAGAGGTTAAGGAAACAAAAAAGGTTATTTTAACGACTGATAGCTCGTGACTCTGAAAATACTTTCGGATCAATGGACACGTATATAAAAAAGAAAACATACATGTATCAGTTACGGAGACGATGTTACGAGCGATGTTAGGCACGTGCATAATTCTCAACATATAAAAGCTTGATCCCAAGATCTATAAAGTGCAGTACTACGTCGTTAATCTGAGGCGAACAGGGTCAAACATACTCTTCGATTATTCAAAAACTACATTCATCAAAAACTTGTAATTTAGTCGAGCCAATGACCGTCTAATTTTTTTTTTTTTTCAAGTAGAAAAATGGTCTGTCACCGAAATTCTCTATTAACGCGACTGTGATGAAGAAATCAAGTAATGAAAATTTAAAAAATAGAAAACATACATAAAAATAGAAAAAATACAAAACAAAAAAATAGCTGCGGTATTTGACAGAAAAAAATTAAAAAAATACTTTCAAAATAGACCATCAACAAGAAATTACAAAATGACAAATCGAAATTCGTAATCGCGAGGAGATGAAGAAAGAATTAAGAGGCGTTCATTTCCATGTAAGTTTCATAAACGACTAATAAATTCCTCGTCAGAAATGATAAGAGAATCTTCAAAATCCATCATAAGATAATTAATACGTCTTACGCTCCGTTACAATTCAATTGATAATTAATTAGCCCGCAATAATTGGGTTTTAACTATTCCACATTAACTCGAGTTTATCATAATAATTTATGTTGATTTTGTACACGACATTCACACGAGAATACGTTGATGCGGTTTAAACACTCCTGACCCCGATATCTCGAGAATGCTCTTACACTCGGTTCTAACTGATACTAAGTTATTATGTCACTATTGCTATCATGCGCGTCATTATAACGTCAAAGAATGTCTTTTAAAATTATCTCCGGAATGAGAATAAACTTGACGCGACGAAAAGAAGAGCTAATGAAATTTGGAAAGATAACTTGTTTTTTTTTTTTTTCCTTTTGTTTCAAGGTCACAGAAAGACGATATTTCGTACAGTTTTTATTCCTTTACTGGATGTAAATAGGATGATTTATCGACCAATTATTGACATTTTTGCCACTAAATTGCGTTTAGAATCTTGATACGAAACTTTGTTTTTTTTTTACTCTGAGACGAAAGCTTTTTTTCTGTATTTAATCATAATTCTAAGACTTATTAACTTGTAGAGTTCTTTTAAAATTTTCAACGTGTCCCGATCAAGTGCGACGAGAAAGAAAAGAAAAAAAACTCTCTTCTTGGAAGTTTCTTACTTCATCGTAAATTGTACGCTCGAAAGCATCAATTCCTTGAAATCTGTCAATTCGAAAATATCGAATTAACAAGAAAACACTATTGTGTACGAAGATCGCGCAGTGGAGACATTTTCAAGGTCACATATTTTGGAAGACCGATGTTTTCTAGCAGACTCGAACCCTCCGAGGGTCACATTTATCCTGAAAAACAGGCTTTCACGAAACAAAAGAATGAAATGATATTTTTATCTTTGGATCGTTCGTAATTGATGGAACGGAAGATTAAAAATCCGATTGTAAGTTTGAATGGAATAGTTTTTGCGTCTGATTGGCAGTCCCGAGTATTTGCGAATTTACAATCGATTTATCGTAGCCGGCCGGCGTTTGTACGTGAAGCGATCCGCACGACGAGGGGAGGCTCAGCTTGAATCTATTGATTTTCAAGCGTTGCACACGTACAGGATGGAGACTCATACAACTCTATAGATAGAACGACCGAGATGAAAACGCTCTTTCTCTTCACCCCCTCCCCCCCGCTCTTAGCTCTGTGAATACTCGTGCGTGAGAATGTGTGTGTTTCGAGGCGGTTCTAAGTGTTGAGAACGACAGAAACCAATTGCCATGTGCCTCTGCGCTCTCAAGGAGGTCCAAAGGCAGAGAAAAAACTTCCCTTCGTCAAAAAAGCATGAAAACGAGTTAGTTGTGTGTACGTTTCGCTCTCCCTCTCCCTCCCACCCCTGTTTTCTCTCCTGCGAACATACACAGCTCGCATTCTCTTCTTTTTCCTCGTTGGTGGATAAAAATTTATTTTTGGCTTCGAAACAACGACACTCTCTAGCGGCTGAACGCTAATCCTCTCGTCGCTTCTTCAAGCGATGTCTCTATTCCATAATTCCTCCGAATAACTGCTCCGGGAATAAAAAGATTACTGAACAACTTGAACGTCTCCTTTTTGTCTGTCTTTTTTCTCTGTTATTCGTTCACGCCCGTGTTTCAAGGTCAACGGGGCGAAGGAACTGTTTTCGTGAACTTGGGTTGTGGCGTCTCCCCTGGTAGGTCTCGAGAAACTTATTTTTCTTTGATATTTCCCAATTTTTCATCGTTTTCATCGGAATTATATTCTAATCGAGTCAATTTGGTGTTGAAAAAAATTATTGGACATTCTTTATCGACAAACGAAATCTCCCTGTCAATTCAATAAGTTCGACACCCCATCAACGATTTTGTTTTTTCCGTTGATATCAGTTTTTGAATAAATAAGTCAAAATATTGGTGAATAAATTCCAACTTATTTAAAAATCCATTTACATCTCCTCTTTGCATCGATTTTGACGTTTATCCATAAACAATCCTCCATGTTTGAACAAGATGAAAATAAAAAATAATTCTGCCGGTTTTCATTTCAAAAGTTTTCGTTTCAACAACTGAGATCCATTTTGAATAAAACAATTTAAAATCAAAACTTTTCTATAAAAAATCATTTTTGACAACTGGTGTCCTCATTCGCCTGCTGCTTCAGAATTTCAGATATCGTGGTGTCTCGTGACCCTCCAATCACAAAAGTTCCACTGCAGAGTCCAAATTTCTCCCCAACCGCCGCAGGAAAAGTTTTTCTTTGCATTGCCATTTTGTGACACAATTGAGATACAGAAACAGCCGAAGAGCGAGAAATAACATTGATAACTTTTTAATTCTGTTTTTTTAACGACTCAACGATACACAAAGTGGTCTAGACGCCGAGATCAATGTTTCTCATGATGTTTAATGAAAAAGCCAGGCTATGATTGTCCATTGTTTCACAATCAATTGTCTAGACTATGCACATTTTTAATCTGAATGAATAGACGATAGAAAAATGATATTATTTTCTGTCTAAAAATATACACATTGTTCCTCTCGCAAAGAGCGATACGGTGTCATTTGCACAATTGTGCGCAGGGATTAATTAATTCTTCTGGCACCAAGGTATTTGGCACAGAATAATCATAAATATAATAAGCGGTCGATAGAAGCAAATCATTGCTGTACCTCAAAATTTGGAACTCTATCCAGCAAAATCACAGCAATGAAAAATTAAATTGAAAACAAGACCATCAAAGAATGTCCAACTTCCTGTCAACCCAAATTCATCAATGAAATATTGATTGAAACTAAGAAAAAATAAGACACGGAAATTGATGTCCATGGAAAATTGACAAGAACCCTTGAAGCATGAGGGTTTGAGCCTGAATTTGAACCCTCCGTTCATTAGAAATCGACCCCCTGTTTTTTGTTGAAAATGCTGTTCTTTTTTAACAAAGAATACTTCGAAATGATGGACAAATTTTTTTCATGCCTTTATTGTCGACGTTTTAAACTTATGGCAATAGTTTGTCACTACAGACAAATATTTACTTCAAAATTTAATTTAAAAAATTTGATATACTTCATAAACTATGGGAAATGTTACACATTTAAAAAAAATGAATAAAACACTGGGGGCTTAGAATGGTTACGTTTGCCGTATTCCAGCAGGTTAGAAAAAAATCGATGTTCTGTGTAACGATAGTACAGAAATGTATAAGTTGAGGAAAACAAATGTCGCGACAAAAATATAGAACGAAAAAAAGTACACAATAAGCTCGAGTATTGAAGTTGGCGAATGCATTGAACTACATACGTGCGTGTAGACGCTGAATAATGCGAATTCCAATGTGACTTACCTTCATTGTTTCGGAAAAAATATTTTCTCATACTTGCAATTTCAAGTAAAATACAAATTAGTTTTTTTTGAAGCGAAATTTTGAAGAATACTCATTAAAACACACAAGAATTGTCAAGAACGTTAATTTTTCCACGAAATCGATGACTAAATTGTAGGAATTCATGAACAATTCGTAGTTGGTGAAGAATAGTAAGTGGTGGTTTAAAAATAGTAACATTACCTCCCGGAAGATTCGAAAGCCTCTGGACTGCTGAAAATCGGGTGTAATTCCTTTCACTCGAGATTTTTTTCAAATTGTACTGTATTTTAGAGGTATTCGATATTTGGAAGAGAAAAAAAACGACCAAGTCTCTCGCCGCCCGGCGCAGCAAAAGAGCCTCGTGTTCGACACCAGAAAAAAAAACGAAATAGTAATAGTCTCACCCTGCCGAGAGAAATGAGACCGTTGAACGAATTTCGAGCGTTTCAAGCTCGAAATAGGAAACGCGAATTTATCCTGATACTATTAAGTGAAATTACCGATGATTTGAGATTCTGTTTTTCCTTAAAATTTCTTCTTGGACGCGTACCTCGAGTTTTATATGTGATATAGATTTTCTCAGTTATTTGTCCTGCAGCGCACCAGCGTATTAACTGGTACGTGGCCGAAAATGCACTGGCGGCCGGACAGCAGTGTTGCCAGTCGACGATTTCATTCCGTATAAGTTAGACGGTGGCAACAAAACGTACTAAATCGTAACAAACGAGGCGAGGGGGAGAGGTGCACGAAATACTCATGTACCACAGTGTTGGAAGTCGGTAAATTACCGGTAAACTCAATTTCAATCGAGTTCCCGGAAATGAAACAGGTATTAAACGTTTTCAACATCAATTGAAGTTCATTCTTTCATATTTATTTCGCTGATAGTGTTGCCAGATTGTCCATCCGTCCATCTTCTCCTGAAACGTCTCTTGGTTGTCCCCAAAAATCCCTTGAATACCCTTGTAGATTGGGTGAAAAAATAAATCCACGTTTTTAACCTGTAAAACTGTAACATATGAAGCAGCCCTGTTAAGCAAATACCATTTTCCACCAAAAATTGAAGTCTAATGTCCATGGCAGATTGCGACAGTATTTTTGCAATTGTCTTCCCATTGGGCCGTTCGGTGTGTTCGATTCGTCGTCGAATCAATTTTTTTCCGAGCAATTGGTGCTCTTCAACTAATTGAAGAAATTATTCGTTTACATTCATAATTTTCTGAAAAAAAAAAAAAAAAATTGTTGCTACGTGGAATCGAACACTGAATCTTCGTATCAGGAATCGAAAAAAGTTATATAATGCATATGTAGTTTGTATATATTAGTGCGATTTGGAGTTTGGGGATCGATTTTAAAAAATGAATAAATTAAAAATATTCACAACATCTGGTTTTTATTACTTATCGAAATGTGGTTGACAATGTTTTGGCTTTATCACTCAAATCTGAATGTTCTATAAACAAAATCATTTATTTCAAATAAAGCTGAGAAAATTGAATAAAAAATATCCCACATAAAAAAGTACTGGTGCGCCCGCGTGGCAGAATAGGGAAGCTCGATTGGACTTTGGCCATCAGTGCCATCTGCTTTTTCAAAAACGTAATAGATCGTCCATCGGCGTAATAGCGTAATAGCGTTTAAGGTGATCCATCAGTTGCATGAGTGCGAGAGAGATAACGGCAAAGACGATACACACTTTTCTCAGACATCCTTGATATTTCGAGAAAAATAAAAGTTACACATAGTTCTCTAACACAAATAGAACAACGTGTAACTCTTATTTTATTCGAAAAATGAAGCCTCACTGAGAAAACCGTGCAGTAGAATTCTTACCGACCGAACCACTGAGTCGAGCGACTCAAACTTTCCGATTATTTTGTCACTCGTATATCTATCGTGTATCTGTGTTCGTTGAAATGTTTCGTGGTTACTCATCGTCTTGTAGTTAAATAAACAATTTTCATTTTGTGTACAATTGATTGAATCAAATTTAAAATTGGTGTACAATCGTTTGGTGGTCATAAATTTTTAAGTTGTAACAAGTCTCGGGGTCGGTAACAAAGTAGATACACGTTTGTTCTTAGACGCACTTGATATTTCGAGGAAAAGAAGAGTTACACGTTGTTCTCTTTAAAAGACAGAATAACGTGTAACTCTTCTTTTCCTCAAAATATCAAGTGTGTCCAAGAACAACGTGTATCTATACTTTTCAGTTATCGACCCCTCACTCCTGCTAAATCACCTTAAGCCGTTCTACCAGTCTCGCAGTCGGTAAAATAGTGAATATACGTTGTTCTCTTACGGTCGAACTTCGAATTCTAACCTTTGCAAAATCTTTCAGCTGACGAACCTTTCGTTGTGAATGTTCAATTTTCGAAACTTTGACAATTTCGATGTTCGTTCAAATATTTGCAAACGGTGCTGAGTTGCTTGATTGCACGAACCATTTCAATTTGCCATTAAAATCTTCAAATCGAAAATACGATGTCGTAAACAAAGGGTCGCATTGTCGAACCACCTCTGCGGTCAACGCAGCAATTGTTGGACATTGCTGGTCACGTATTTCCGACTACACAACGGTTTATACCTGATGCTAACAAACTCATTGAGTGCACGGGACTGCGGTGTCTATCGCTTTATGAATAACGGTTGCGTTTGGGACAGCAATGTATTGCCAGAAACAAATAGAGCAGGTATAGTCTCGAAATAGACTGCACCCAATATTCCCTCGAGACAGGGAACAATTTTAAGGGAAGGCACAAAAGACAACAATTAGTCCTTATTTTCATGGGCCTTCCAAAACATCGCACGATCTTCGAATGACCGTGAAAGTCTTTGCACGAATGGTGGTAGGTTGATGGGCGCAGAACTTTCATCAACCAACTTTAAAAGTGCCACAAATGAATGCGGTTGAAATGTCTCCTACTCTGAAAAATTCCGTAATTCGTTCCGTTACCTTTTCTCCGCTAACGTTCGTGATATTTATGGCTAATCCTAGCACATATCTATCGATTATGTGTTTCATAGTCGTAGGCCCTTTCACTCCGCAAGCTGCAAATCCGGCTTCGAAAGCTCGTCGAGCATTAACAGTGCTCCTTGCTTTCGTCCGTAACTCAAAGTTTTCGTAGGGAAGCACAAAAACATGGTGTTCCCGAAGATGCTCTCCTTTCTGGGTGCAGGTTTGGGAGCGGAATTTGTTGTTAATCTGCGTCATATTGTAAATATAAGAGCCGTTGCTGGAAGATCGGCTGTGAATCATATGATGATGCCTTCCACAATGAAAGGCTCTCCAAATGCACCCTGTACTTCGACATCTTCGCGTAGTTTTTTCTCACTATCAATAAACGGGTTCAAAAATGCAAGCAAGCCATTTTTCTGACGGATTCTCACGAAAAAGGGTAATTCCTGAATCACAAAATAGACAGGACAAAATTCGAATTTTAAAGACCAAAAAATTTTCAGCCCGTCAGTGAACATAGTACCTTAAAAATAATTAATATTGGAGGACTGCTCGTAAAAAAGGCAAATCGATTCTGCGTTGTGAAACACAAACTGAAGTAATAGCGACGGACCAACAGAGTATTCAAATGTCCGAATGCTTGTGGTTGAAAAGTCCGTCGTCGTCTAGATGCGAAAACAGTAAAATCTGTGATTGGCCTTGTAAAATAAATAGAATTTGTTGTAACATCGTTTACGAGGGTAGAATTTATTCCAAATGTTATTGTTTGACAATTGTCTTGAAGAAGTGGTCGATAGTTTGTTCAATTGCAACAGTTAGCTTTATTATTAAAATCGTAGAAACAAGGACACATTTGCATCTTGTAAAAATCGATTGTTATAAATGAATCTTTGTAAGTTTAACTATTGATTAACTATTCTATAGTCGAAATGACAAAATTTCGGTTTTGTAGTTATTTCACAATGTAAATAAATTCATGTCATCGATGAAAGAACAGTGAAGTACGACAATGAAGTCTGAAGCACCTGCAAGATTATTATTTACATATGAACTGCAAGTGAAATTTGGTTCTGAAGAAAAAATCGTAAATGCATACCATTCCAAAATTTTCCATAGACATATCGTAAAATTTGGCTGCTGTAATTTTCAGTGGCATCGCTGCACTTAACATAACGATTTTTATTAAATGTTTACTTCTTAGAGAGAATCCTTGCCATCCTGAGAAGTAACTGTGAAGAATAGCACGTGCATGCAGTGCTTGTAATAAATCAATTATCACTTTTAGGAACTTAATTATATCATTTAAAAATTTCTCACACGGATTCACTTAGAATAGTGCTCTGATCGATCAGTTTTTGGCCGGGCCAACTATTAAAGAATATATGGAAAAGTTGGGCAGCCGTAAATTGTAGGATCCTGTACATCTCTTCGTACTGTCCCATTTTGGTCAAGAGCTTTTCAAAAAACATCCATCATATCGTCAACGACGTAATTTTTCATCATTTTAATTCGTAAGAAAAATCGATGGTTACCTGAAGAAGCGATACGCTTATTAGAGCCATGGAGATACCCAACTGTAGGAGAAATCCATTCGAGTAGCAGGATTCAAGAAGTACAGCGAATCTTGATCCATCGACAGACATATAAAGGTAACTAATTAACGCTGGTGAAAAGAGTGGCTAATTGTAATTCATTAATCATCAAAGAAATTCTCAACTTGATGGCTCTTTGATGTTTTTTGATGCAGTTTATCAGTTCCCTGTATTGATCGTCGTACTGTATCGAAACTTCTGAACCAAAATGCATCCCGTTTAGATTTTCCGATGTATTTTTCAACCTTTCACTGTAGATTTCAAGAAACAGCACGGTTTTTTAAATCAAATCAAAGCGAGACAACAAAATAACACACTGAAGGCCAGCAGTCGAAAATACTCACCTTACAATAGCTAGCAAACCACAAGCATGTTGAACGTAAGTGGCGTACATAGTATCGACGGACACAACAGTCCATATAGTTAAAATTGTGCCAGAATAAGTGTGCAGTACGATCCAATAATAATTTGATTCTGAATCAACGTAGTATTCTGTATGATACAAATATTTCCGTTGTCGACTGGCGTTAAGAGGTAAAATAACGTCAAGAATAGGAGGCATCAGCGGTATGAGAAGATATACCATCATTGATCCGAATAAAAATACTGTTTTTGAAAGAACGGAAAAATTTGCAACCAGTGGACTCAAGACTAATAATCGTTAGTTCACAGTACATTTACATCAAATATACATCCTGCAGCTTTGTAATGCAAACTTCACTATTAAATACACACTTGCATATGCCAACGTCATGATTCTTCCGTCGTTGGCAAATCTCCGCAAGATATGAATTTCCTGCTGATCTTTCAAAGTTGCCCAATCATTTCCGATGTGATCTACAAGTTTCCTAAGCTGTGGAGCCGAACACATTTTTTTTTTATTCTTGACAAAAAAAAAGTCTATTGGTTAAAAAAATTCTGAGGCAGAAGTCAACGTAACTTCTTGGTACCACGACAAAATATCGCAGTCAAAATATTACACGACAAAACAACTCGAACAAAATATCACCGCAACAAAATATCACACGACAAAATATCTATCATTCCTATTTCAAATCAATCCAATTCCAAGGATAATAAAGATATCATAATCGTAATTCCTTTATAATTTTTTTGTTTGTTTGTTTGTTCGACTTGTTTGGGTTTGTATTCTATATGGGTGTTGGTTTTCATGGGGGTTTTGTCTATGTCCTTTTGCATTAATTCTGGCTGTATTTATCGTTGTATCATTTCGTTGTGTGGTATTTTGTCGGGGTAATATATTGTCCTGTAATATTCCGTCGTATGATATTTTGTCTCGGTGATATTTTGTCCGTGTTTTGTGTAATGAAACGTCATGGAACCAACTTCTTATGTCAGGTTGAACGTCACTGAAACATAAACTATTGAGTGTATTGGTCAGAATCTTAAATGACAAAAGTCATTTGAAAAAGTACATCACCTTATGACAATTCAGCATGCAGTTGATAGATTTTACACACGCAGCTAATTGTACGCCCACGGGTGTGAAACACTCAATCATAATGTCCACGTTTCCCCACATTTCGAACATTTTAATCAACTATGACTCACCAAACATTTGAATCATCGAAATAAAATGAAAACCAACCAAAAGCAATCATGATGGGACGTTTTACCTGTACAACCATTACAGTCAAGATGTGCGTGTGAATAAAAAACTGTTGCAAGTGATGCCACCGGTCTGACTGCTGAGGCCACTGGCCAATACATGTCAAAAGTATCGCATTGTTTCTGTAATACTGATTATTGTAGAAATCCATACTGCATAAGAGCGATGTAGATCGTACACCGTTTGCAACAAGTAAAAAACCAAGACTGAATACAAAACTCTTTGAACTTTCCTACCCTCATCTTTCTACCGTGTGCCTCCCTAATTCTTTTTCACAAAAATTCATTTCCCATCCTTTCTTCATTAAATATTCTTTTAGCACATCATACACGTAACGAGTTTATCGATCAGCGCGAAGAACCGCCATAAAGCATTCAAAGAAGGAATTAATAACTATTCCTATAGAACACAAAAAAAAGCTTGACGAAATAACAACGACTTAAATCCATTTAGTGTGAAAGAAAGAATCACGGGTATGGTTGTCGTCATGAAAAAGAAGTAGTCTTCAAAGCGTACAGTTCTTTGTTTAGCCAGTCCCCGATTCGAAGCACGGAACAAGGGGTGATTTTTGATTTGTTTTTTTCAACAAAAGTATATAAATTTCGATAAAATTTTAATCGTTTAATTCTACTGTTACAGCAAGTATACAAATAATAATTGGCCTTATATGCTTTAGTAGATGGCTCCAAATAACTTTTTTTCAGATTCAAACTTAACTTTTTACGAGATTCTATTTAATAGTTCGTTTTTGTAAATTAATCAGTTCGTTCGTTTATGAATTCGTTCTTATAAATTTCAACGAGGACTCGGTTTATTAGAAAAACTTTGGTAAGGAAAGATTTTTTTGTAAGGGTCCACGATTTGCGGTGTTTAGGCACTTCTTATGATCCGTTTTTCATTATAAAACTAAAAAGTTGTAATACTTTGGTTAAAAATGTTTATTGTTTTAAATTTTTGTGTACAGATAAAATGCCTGGCGTCGCTACCAGGTCCTTTGATGGAATTAAAACCAGATAAATGGGTATGATTTGGCCGATCTCCACTGCTTGACTCATTTCTGTACGATGTTGATCAACGGTGACTCTTGCGACTGAGTGTTCCTTGCATGTGTCATGTTAAAATTATGTACACTGTATATGTACATGCGGATAGTTGTTTTTTTTTTGACAAACATTTAACTGGGCTTTTACAGGTTTGGAAACTTTTTAGAATCGAAGCTTAATAGAGTTAAGAGTTTTGTGAAACACAATTATTGACGGTGTTGACGAAAACCTTGAAAGCGCGATAAACTCTCACGAAATTAAGAACCAGCCGTTGCTGGGCCTCAATGCCAGCCTGCGCCGCCCCGCCAGTGACCTGGAAAAGAAACACAAAAAAAAAGGATTAAAACATTGGGATCTGTAACTTGACGGAAAAAGGATGAGTTCTATGTGCATGTGACCGAGTCTGATACAAATCTTTCAAAATTAACCGAACAGCCGTCGAGAGAGAATGATAACGATTTTTGAACCAAACACATTGATCAGCAGGTTCAAAATGTCCTCTCTTGCTCCTACAGTCGAAGAGCTAGCGACGGAGAAAGAGTTGCAGCTTATGGAACATTGAATCCTCTCTGATCAGTGTGCCATACCATGATTAAACATTGTTTTTGGAGCCTGGGGGTCGTTCATCGGTGGGGATCAACGAAACGACCATCGGGATTATATCAAACCTTATAAAACTCCTTCCACTGGTGGGCATAAGATTTAGGAATCTCGATCCCGACAAAACATCCTTTAGATGATGGATCAGTCACGGAGCCTCACCTCGAATTTTCGAACTGAAAATTCTTCAATATGTCGTTTGACTAATCATGAAAGGGCTCTGTCAGCGGACGCAGGACGATGACAAAAATAAACTGACGGGGGCTTTTTTTCAATTGGTCAAACCGTGTCAATAATATTCAATTTCGAAAATTGCAACTATCTCTCTCGCACTCACACTGGCGAAATAGCGACTGTTCCTCACCTTAAGGATGAACTGTCAATATTGCGTTGTTCGTAAATTGATAATCGTCGCTTCAATTTCTCCACCGTGTGTTGTTATTAATAGTACAAGTGGAAAACTACTATTGTTTACAGAAAAAACGTTGAAGAAATGTCAGGACATGAAAAAAGTTCGCTTCAAGCCCAGGCTGAAATATTTGGTGATGTTATTCTACCATATGCTTAAAGTTTCTCAAAAGGGTATCCAAATAAATGTCGCGACAGTTTGATCGTGGTGATGGGTAAATATTGAAAATACGTCACGCCTTTTGTAAACTCGTATTGTTCTATTTGAGCTACAGACAACATCAGCGATAGCGGCATTGTAGAAGATCCAGATGGTCTCACGTTGTCACGCATTAAAAAATAAATATTTTGGGATACTGCTCACGCAAAGATAAAAGGACAAGAATGTTTATTATGAACAACGAAAACAGATATTTTTCAATATATCTTCGAAGCCCAAGCGCCCGTATTAAATAAATGACAATTTTTGCAAAGACATGCAATAATTTACAATGAAACAAAATTGTCGATTTGATTGAAAAAAAACCATTAACTTACATCATTGATGCATTTAGATGTCTTTGGTGCTCCTGGACGCTGCGCATTTGCAAAACATGTGCCAACCTCGATATTCAGCGCTCGAATGTGACTAATCATTCTAACGATCGCGCGGACCATTTCGGACATGTGAGCGTTGGTTGGTTTCATTTGTTTTGAAACACAATCGAAGGTTTTTTTGACGAGAGGCACTTTCAAAGCGAATTGTACGTAGCTGGACTGCCATACTGTTTCGACGGTTGATCTCAGTATTGCATCGGCCTGTGCAGAACGATAAACACCATTGCATTATAGTAAGCTCCGTCGAATATTTCCGTAATAAATTCAACTTATTTCATACCTTGTGGGCCAAAATGAGCACTTCTTCATTCATCTCCTTGTCATATTTCTGGGAATACGATGTAAACTGTGATGAAACTGGGTAATTTATTGGGCCTTCCGCACTACTAATTCGAACATTCGTAGCCTGAAACATATTTTAGTATCCTTAAATCCATAAATTAATCCTTAATCCTTAAATTTCCTTTTTCTTATGTTTTTCGTATTATTAAATTATCTAATTATTTTTATTTAATTAGATTTATTAATTTTTTAATTTTACTTGATTAATTAATTTATAAAATCAAATTAATAAATAATAAATAAATATAAAATAATTAAATACAATTAATAATTAAATAATTAATCAATAATTAAATCCTTGAAAAAAATTGATTATTTTTACTTATTGTAAATGAGGTAGTACAAATAGCCGTGAGCCAACAGCAAATGCCGGCCTTTCAATGAAGTTGATCATGATATGTGTATCAACTCCTTGATATTAGCCCAAAAGTAATATAAAAAATGGAGTTTTGGAGGCAGACTTTTGTTTTCCGAATAACTCTTTATTATATTCGCAATATATAAATTTTTTAAAACCAATCGCTACATGCAGTCCGAAAATATATTTTTTTAGGAAATTAGAAACCTAAAAAGAAATGTGTTCAACAAGTGCGAATGTAACTTCAATTACATTGCAAAAATGTAGGTTCCCTTACTGTCACGGTTAGCCTGTTAAAGTCTTCGATCGGTGCCACCGATTAGTTGATTCATATTAATCATTGACATGAATACTTTATCAATTGAATTGGAATAATTTATGATTGGCTCGTTCATTTTTTAGCGATTGAACGGCGATATAAAAAAAGAGTATGCAACATGTACGAAAAAAAGGAACAAATTATATCGCACGTAAATTGCCACATTCACCTCCACTTATGGTGCATTTCACTGTCACACCGTGTGTTTACAGCACTTGCCTTCGGCTTGTACCGCAAATCGTACAACTATACTTGTGTAAAATGCACTTTAAGCTGAACCTAATGGTCGATCTTTTGATACTGCAGGAACCGTAAGAAAATAAATACGAACCGCCGGCCACCTATATTCTTTTACGCAATTTGATTGTTTAGATGGAATACTTGATCTGGATTAATAGATGGGATACAAATTTAATTTAGTGAAATCCATTTTACTAAATTTATTGAATTGAAAGACTACATTGTGAACTAAATTTCCGAAACGATTCTTTCAACTGCAATTCATTTCTTCTGTTAAAAAAATCATTGACTAATGAAAATGCAAATAAAAAAAAAAAAGATGAAAATACACAGAATAATTCGCTCTATGCACGTTCGTACATAAATTTTTATATCTGCCAAAAAAACTCACTAATCAGTGACTCACCAATGCAAGGAAAATTACGCACAGGCAGATTGAAGCCTTCGACATTTTCAATTTCTTTTCTAGTCGTTGGGCACGTTGATGGTGTAACTGATAGCGAACTAATCGAACCAAGTTTATATATCAAGTGGGTGGATTGTTTCAACAAACACATTGCTGCCCAATAAGCCTCGAACTTTGCGATAAACCTGATGGTAGCCCGAGACCTAAAAATATGATGCCACTTGTGTCAACGAACGTCACCAGTCAAGACACGAATTGATCAAATTGCGGAAACCACACGTAATATATACAGCAGATATATTCTAATAGGGAAGCGAACAGATCTAAAAAATGTTTGAATGAACAAATTATACTGTTGTCAAGATCCAAGTCTTACTAAACTTCAACTTCTAATTTTTTCTATTAGTTTTCTTCTTCAGAAGATTTAGTTGTTTTTATTTCTGCGATTCCAGGGCCAATCGAGTACATTTACTTGTTGAAATATTGTTATTAAAAATATAAAAAAATTCCATCAACTTGCTTTTTGTTTCCGTCAATAATGCGGACATGAAAAAATCGAGTTTTTTAATCCCAATATTATGTAAAAGCAGTGGTTTTACGTATTTTTATTAATCATACCAAATAACGATTCTTTAGCGGTTAAGTGGGACAAAAAGTTTACTTCCTGGTATCACCGAGTAAATCGCTAATTCATTTTAAAATTAAAAATAAACATAAAAATGAATAGAATTCGGCAGAGTCACTTTGATTGAGCTTATTCTTAAACGTATTTTTTTCCAACAATATCTGAAGAAAGCATAGGCAAGAGCGTGAAAATGAGAGAAAGTCAAATTTCCAACCGCTAGGGTTTTGAATTACTGTTTGCTGGAGTTTACCTGCGCAAAGGTAACGACGAATTGCCGACGATGTCCAGGTAAACTTCACCGTAAATGTACAAACGTACATTTACACATTTACACGTACAAAATGTACAAACGTACATTTACACCTACATGAGTTACGTTCCATGTACATCAACTCACGTACATGCCAAATGAGTTGATGTGCGTGCCTTTAGAACCTTAAGAATCAAACTCATTCATTAACGGAATGTTCATTTTAGTTATTTCCGAACGAAATAGATTAGGCTGAACGGAAAGGAATTCATGTGTTTCAAATAAAATTATTGAAAAGAAAATGAACCAATAATAATCGCCGAAGACAGTGCGGAAAGTTCAGAAACTAATGGCATCTTATTTCAACGGAACCTTCATTTCATCAATATTCGAAGAACATACGGGTCCGTGCAAAATTAAGAAAAATCGTTTGTTTAAAAAAAGTTCCAATCAAAATATTTATAGGAGATACGAGAGGGAGGGAAAAAATGCACACATCATGCATTCAAATGAAAGGAATTTACGAAATAAAAGCGACACACTGGAGCGAGTCACCATTAAATACTAATCAATTTAGCTGAATTTTTTTCAAAATTTTATTTTTCCTAATGTTTAAGAAAAGTACGGGTTGGATAGCAAGAATCAGTCAAAAAATTATTTTCGTCCATGAGCTTCATGGGTTGTCGCTGCCGGACTTTAACAAAAAAAAAGGATCAGCCGGAGTCTACCTGAGTACAGGTAGACATGACGCACTCAACCCCGAAAGTACGAACAAGCCGTACCAAGATGCTGAAAATAGTTCTATGAAGTTGTACGACAAAATAACTCGAAATTTTTGCAGGACTTTCTAAAATCCCCTCCCTGGCCATCTTCCTATTGGTTTCTGCTGCCGCAGCGCCCTGCAAGCCCCAAAACCTTTCATTTCCGTGGTTGCCGTCAGGAGCGTCAGAAGTTCTTCGTCCTTTGAAGTGTGAGCACGTGTCTTCAATTGCCGACAACATTACTTGACCGAAGATCTCCAAACAGTGAATCAATTTGTTGTGCATTTTTTAACCACAAGTGTGCAGAATGTCCGGAGGAAAACCGGGTAAGTTTCTTTCGTTTAAACATATATATTTAATTTTTCACTGTAAATTACGTTTTGATTCAACGTCATGAGGATATATTTTCCGTGTTCCCTTTTCTACGGCATTATTCATCATGGAAACGGCAATACAAAAGTACTTGAATTATTTTTTCCACTGTTTTTGAGGGTGTTTTCCTGTTTCTATTTTTTTTTCTATTTGAATCAGGCACATATTCAGGATACGTGATTTCAAAACATATTTTCAAGCGTCTCAAAAAATGCACAGCACGTGATCTCGATGCCTTGAGTTCTTCTTTTAATTTTCACCACGTGCAACGAATAATTACGCATTTTTAATCCTCAATTATATATATTTTTAACTCTTTCTTTTTACTCGTAATTTCATGCCTTGAAGAATTATTCGTGAAAAATTGAAAAAAAATCGCAAAACTGATTTTTTCTTTTAATCGTTTTCAAAGGAAACTTTTTTTTTTCTTTAATCTGAGGCGATATAATTTTTTTTTTTTAATAACTTTTTTTCACTTATTGTCCTGGATTTCACGTTATAATTAAAAAAAGAGGATATTTTATGGGCAATCTATTACAATACAAAAGAAAACGATGTTTTACGAAAAATCCTACTCGCTTAAAAACTCCCCAGAGTTTTCAAAGAAAATTATTTGAAATAAAATGATTTTATCTCTTCACTTTTCTACGGCATTATTCATCATGGAAACGGCAATACAAAAGTACTTGAACTATTTTTCCCACTGTTTTTGAGGATGTTTTCCTTTTTCTATTTTTTTTCTATTTGAATCAGGCACATATTCAGGATACGTGATTTCATAACATATTTTCAAGCGTCTCAAGAAATGCACAGCACGTGATCTCGATGCCTTGAATTCTTCTTTCAATTTTCACCACGTGCAACGAATAGTTATGCATTTTTAATCCTCAATTATATATATTTTCAACTCTTTCTTTTTACTCGTAATTCCATGCCTTAAAGAATTATTCGTGAGAAATTGAAAAAAATTGCAAAACTGATTTTTTCTTTTTCTCGTTTTCAAATGAAACATTTTTTTTTTTAAATCTGAGGCGATATAATTTTTTTTTTTTTAAATAACTATTTTTTCTGAGCGAATTTCACTTATTGTCCCGAATTTCACGTTATAATAAAAAAATAGTATATTTTACGGGCAATCTATTACAATACAAAAGAAAACGATGTTTTACGAAAAATCTTACTCACTTAAAAACTCCCCAGAGTTTTCAAAGAAAATTATTTGAAATAAAATGATTTTATCTCTTCACTTTTCTACGGCATTATTCATCATGGAAACGGCAATACAGAAGTACTTGAACTATTTTTTCCACTGTTTTTGAGGGTGTTTTCCTTTTTCTATTTTTTTCTATTTGAATTAGGCACATATTCAGGATATCCGATATCAAGACATATTTTCAAGCGTCTCAAAAAATGCACAGCACGTGATCTCGATGCCTTGAATTCTTCTTTTAATTTTCACCACGTGGAACGAATAGTTACGCATTATTAATCTTTAATTATATGTATTTTCAACTCTTATTTTTTTACTCATAATTCCATTTCGTAGAGAATTATTGGCGGAAAATTGAAAAAAAATTGCAAAACTGATTTTTTCTTTTCCTCGTTTTCAAACGAAACTTTTTTTTTTCTTTAATCTGAGGCGATATAATTTTTTTTTTTTTCATAACTTTTTTTTCACGTTATAATTAAAAAAAGAGGATATTTTATGGGCAATCTATTACAATACAAAAGAAAACGATGTTTTACGAAAAATCTTACTCGCTTCAAAACTCCCCAGAGTTTTCAAAAAAAATTATTTGGAATGAAATGATTTCATCTCGGTTGCGTTCACTACCGCCACCAACGAAATTCAAAATTTAACTTGAGAATGACAAAGTGAAATCTTTACCAAGTTGGATGTATTTCTATCATACATTGTGCGAAAGAGGGATATTTTGAATAAATAACCTATTTGTCCGATTATACGTGCAATTATAGTTTGTTTTACGCAACTCGACATATATTACATTTTATGAAGATTTTTGAACGATGATTAAACATATATTTCGCTGCTCACACAATCACGGAGAACATCATTTTCCAAGCTTTATTACATTCAACGTATTTAAATGCGATTGCACTCCACTTGTTAGCAAATGTCTTACGCTTTTCTTGTTTTTCTCACCCAGTAACAACAAAAAGTAAATTTCAACCCCCTTTTATCTCACCCTTCAGTCGGTAGATTGGAAGGAGAATCTTTGTTAAGGAGAAAAAACTTCCGATACTCGATTTGTTGGGTTGTTTTAATCTCAAAAGAAAAATATCGATCTAAAACTGGATTGTAACAGTGGTACAGAAAAGATGCAGTCTGTGGACAGGAGAATGAATGTAGTGGGAGTAATTGCAGGTCAAAGATGAGTAAGCGTTGTTTGCGTGGGATGACCCGAACTACGGTCTGTAAAAAGATATGAAGATCAGCAATCGGACTTTGATCGAAGAAGATTTCAGGATACAGGCTTAAGGGCATTCGGTTGGGTGGGTGAAAACAGGGATTAGGCAGTGAATTCGACAATCGTCGATGCCTGTAGTTTTATTGCGGTGCTTAATTGTAAGCTCGAGCTGTTTGGGCATCGTCGCACGCTCACGGATTATGAGGAAGCTGTGACAAGGAAATGGCTGCTACAAGGCTGCTTCCAAAGCCCGTTCTCGCGTGATTACTGTTTGTTCTCGCGTCTGATCAGCTTGTTCTTGCCCAATAGTCGCTTCGATCCTTCGGTTCGCATCGCGTAACCTCGCAGCTATTGCTTCTTCTTTTTCGGCTTTTCACTGCCTTTTTCTTTCTAATTGTCCGTTTAAAGTTTGAATTTCTTCTTCCGTGAGAGGTTTTCGAACCTTACTATCCGTGTCGATACCCGTTTTATTTAATTTACGCTCATTTTATGAGTGAAGAGTAAGAGCGAGGTCCAAAGCAATCAGAAAGTGAAAAGGAAGAGGAAACATATTATTTGCTTGAAGCGATTAAAATATGAATAAAGCGAGAAATATTGAAGAGAAAGTGGACGAATCTTGAGACAGAGCAAAAACAAAAATTATATAAAAGAAAAGCAAAAATGAAGAGAATGAATAAGTTTCGTACTTAATCACGTTAAGATATTTTGCAGTTTTGTATTATTATGCATTTTCTGTATTATTCACTTAATTCATATTTTAACAACAAATATATATACATAGGTTATAAGGTAATATAATGCACGGTCGGTAACTACTAGCGATCTTGTGTTCACTCATACTCTCGTTGTTACCGACCGAGTGGTAACGAAGGGAGCACGATGATCGTCGTAGTTACTGAAGTTGCCATAGAAGGAGAGGGGGGAGGGGCGTGGTTGTTGAAGGGGTCGATGGTGGGACGTAACAACCGAAACTACAGTAGCAGATTAGAGCAATACTTTTGGAATACCTTGACAACTAAAGGGAAAATCAAGTTCAAGGAGGTGTTACCCTACTATTGCCGAAAACTTCACAACGTGCGAGACAGTATTCTTACGTCTAAGTAATGTTAGGTATAGGATTTGAGGAACCAGCTTCTCTGTCTGAGTTATCGTTACCCGGTTGTGTACTAGAACTTCCGCCTTTCTTTGGCGTATTCCCAATTACCATGATTTGACAAAACTACCGTTAATCTATCCCACCGCTGTCACCAAAAATAGGTATGTTACGTCCAAGTAACAATCCCAAAAATAAAATTGCCCTATTTTGGACCTTAGCAAAAGCTAATTAGTCCGGGATTCAGGCACGGGAATTTCGTCTATAAATGCACTCTGGTTAATACAACTCAGTGATGATCTGGCAAAGGACCTGGATAAATTCGCGGATGGCCGCGCTATTCATCCAGTGAGATAGGAGAAAGTATAGTGCACGAGGTTGACCGCGCTGCACTATAGAGAGGGGGAATTTTTAAGAACTCGCGGAGGGCCGCGCTGTCCTTAATGGGTGAGTGAAGGAAGATGAAATTCAGAATTCGCGGTGGGCCGCGCTATTCTGAATTTTTAAAAGGAGTTCAGGAAATGTTAAGAGTACGAGGTGGTCCGCGCTACTCTTGGTATAGATGAAAACTTACTGATGGTTTGGTTGACTTGGAGTTTATTCTCTGGTCCTGGTGGTTTACAAAATTTTCCTTCCTTACTGACTAAAATTACAAAAATCGGGCTTTTTATACCCGCTGGAAATGAGGGTGGCAGAGGGTGACTCCTTTGGGATTGGTGGTTCACCGTCTCCCACCCTTTACAAAATTTTGCGGGGGAGCCTTATTTTAGAAGACAGTCCCCTTATTCTTGTGTGGTAGGTTTTCTATGAGGAGGGGAGAAACTTCTTCTTGCGGGGTCCTACACCCCTACCTACTCTTACTCTCAGCACCCCGGAGCTGATAGTACGCTCCTGCTGGAGTGGGGAGAGCTGTTGGCGTTACGTACGTGATGACGTAACAATAGTAACCCCGCGAGTATTAGGCTTATATTTGTTATAATAACGTTATTGTTGACTGACTTTCCAAGTATTGGATTACGGTGGTGTTAATATACTGAAAGTATTGTACGGTCGAACTCGCGATTGTTTTTGACGAAAATCCACGAGAGTCGTAAATTCTCGTGCACTATTGAGACAAGTTAAACAAAACCCGTAAACTTTGTTGTAATGGAACTTAATCGATTACAACGGTTTTTGTATGGACAGGATAACTCAAGAAAATAAAGAAAAGATCCAAATTTTAACAGAATTTAATAAATGTTAGATTGAGTGAAGTGGTGGTTCTTGTTAACTCGTTAACAAGTCGCTGAAGACTGACTTTACAAATTTTGAGAAAAGACTCAGTGGAATGTTTGCTCCCACCCTTACTAATGGGGTGGGAGTGGTAAGTTTAAGAAACAAGTATTTTCATTGGTTACTCAAAATCTTATATTATCTCGTTGAAGTTCACACCCACGACCAGGAACACCTCGCTTTTCCATGCTTACCTCTTCGATAAAAAACCGAAAGTAATAAAACATCTGGCCACCAAAAGGGTAGACACAGTTTGACCATTCGAGAAAGCCTTGTCGCTTCATGACGTTCAACGAATTATCGGGATTACAAAAAAGGCACAAAATCGGCTCGGACTCATAAACGAGGAAAAACTCGTTTTTCCCTGAAATATAAAAAATCGCTCGAGCAGTTTGCGCCTGGAGAGGATTAAACTATAAATGAGCAGATGTGTCGAAAGAAAAAACCCAATGACAAATACTTGATTCGTTTTGGAATAAATATAGAAAATTAATTAAAATACGTTTTGCATGCTAGCCTCTCAGTCGACGCTCCAGTCATATAATTTCTATTATTTAAGGAAAGTCGAATTAGTTACGCCCCCAATATTAATTTTCGACGATGGCGGTGTAGAGAAGTTATAACAATTTTATTGTTGATAGGGGTTGAACTAGAAATAGAGCAAGTATTGATTTTCGAGTTTGGGTGATGTCACTTTTGGTATAAGAATGGCGTAAGTCCATTACCTAGCTGAAACGTAACAACAGAAGAGGAACTGTAACAAACCACCAGACCCGAGGATAACGACGATAGCCTTCGCCCAGCTGACTTGATTTCCATTCCCGAAATCGTGACTCGAATTACCGTTTGAAAAATCCTAAGGTACATAATTACTATTGAATCGGATGCACTATCAAATTGTTACCCATGTATATCTAATACCAAACACTAATACTAATTTTAGGCAATATTTATGCATATGGAATTGACTAAATTTTTTAAATCAAACTCGTAACTGAATGGACAAGTACAAATATCTCCCTTCGACCAATTGTAGAAGACTTTCACAATACAACTCATCGTAAACAAACCTCAAAATCAAAATGGCATAGGCTTCTCTAATGCAAAATAAATTGCACCGACGAAATCTACAGACGTCAATCAAAATCGATGAACGTCGTCATAACCAATATATATGTATACATATATAAATCAATGCGAAATCTACAGACGGCAATCAAAATCGATGAACGTCGTCATAACCAGTATGTATGTATACATATATAAATAAATGCGAATCCATTTATATTGCTACCGGCAATGTCAGGAAACGCACATCATCGTTACATTTTTGCCGTCTAATGCCATGAAAGAGGTAGATACATTTTTTGCCGTTAATGGTAAAGTCATGTACCTGAAACACCCTAAAAAAAATTCACATCCATTCCCACATTCCATTCCAAAATGCGAAGTCCAACTCAGCCAACGAGAAATAAAATGTAACTACCACATTTCCTATCATTGAAGAATTGTTCAATTTCTCAGATTTAATATGCATAAATTGGCAGCCACCGTGGACGGTGCCTAATCTAAGTATCGAAGTGTTGCAATCAATGTTGAAGATAATTTCTATTTTTTTCATTTTCATAACAATATGTAGAATCATGAGTAGTATGGTTAGTCTAATCCAAGTCTCCTGCACCGGCATGTATCGCTCGCTATTATATTTAGTCGAGACAGGAACCTTTCACGAAGCACGCTCTTGAATGTTTGACGATGATGTCATGTGCGTCCTTCCGCGGAAATTTGATATTGGGATTGAACGGGAAAAGAGCGTGTTTATTCCAATACCTAAGACGCGTAACGGTAGAGCATTGGTTAGTACATGCTATTGCCATCTCAGAGTCAAACTTCTTTGTCTTAGGGAGGGAGGAAACGTGGAAAGTCCATGCAGGCAGAGTCAGCTGGGAAGGTTCTAGGGAGGGGGTGAAGGGTTTGCAGTTCATCAGCTGCCAAAAGAGTGCGTGGTAAAGTTTGCTGGAGGTGTATGCTGAGGGTGAAAGAGAAATGGTCTTAATGGGTGGGATGATCTAACGGAAGTAGAATAATTGAAAACCATTTCGTTATTTCATATGAAGATTAAAAATAGTCGTTTCATAAATTTAATGATGGAGTGGCGATCTTTACACTTTTGATTTTATTCCATCTATTATTATGTCCAACCAACAAAAACCAAATTTGAATTTGCCGTATTTTCGATCTTAGCAGGAGCTGATTAATCGGGGATTTGGGCACGGAAGTTTGTCAGAATGCGGCGCCGAGAATTGAATGTGTTTTCCTTTATTATTTGTTAGTTTATTGATTCTCTCAGATTTTTGGTTTTAAGACGCCCCTGATCATCACTGAGAATCGTGACATTTATTATTCCTTCAATTCCTCTAAATAGAACGGTCGACGGGGATCGCCATCCGATATATATTTAGGATGAAAGAATTTTATTGAGTACCCGATTGGGGTCAGATTACATGAAGGAACTTCTGGAGAGGCGGCATAGATTCTTAATTAACGCGAAGTGTCCAATATTACGTTCATCTGTGTCTTCCTCCTTCTCCTCCTCCTCCCCCGTTTTATCGCTTTCAACCGATTTTTCAGTATACAATAAGTTCACATGTCTTTCTTGCTTATGCTTACTAATGTGAAATGGAAGAAACGTGTCCTTCCTCAAATCATACACATTAATTGAGATATTGTTCTGTCGTTCAAATTTTTTTATTTGATTAACAGTCATCGAGAAATTGATACCCTGTAGATTCAATATTGTCAAGTAATGTGGATAAGAAGTTGTTCGATCACCGTTTCTATCCGCTGGATGGAGAGCAGGAGTCACTGTACTTGCGAAACAAGCATCATCATCGGATATTATATTTACAACAGCTCTCTTCAGCTGTATCCATTTCGGCAGTAATATATGACACCTAGCACGCATCGCATTATATTTGTTAATGTTCAATTTTAAATTCAATATTGCAACTAATGTTCAACCACTGTCACTATCTTGAAATTCATCGAGCGACTTTAGTGCTGGCTCGACCACTCGCTGGTCATACCACTCACGTAGGTCCGATGATGCATACGGTTCAACATTTCCCTTATTAATGCTCTCGTTTGCATGCTTATCACCATCAGCCACAAACTCACCATTAAACTCGGTATTCACTTTAACACTATTATATTTCTTTATATTGTCCGTTACTTGCTTCACAACTATTTCATATGAATTTAGTAGGGACTGACGTGGTTCAATGTAATTTTGATTAATTACAGCGCCAGTTAATACACGGTTTTCAAATGCGCTATCGATTGTACGCCATGTCAATCCATGATCGTTCAATCCTTCACCGGTATGTATAAATCGTTGACGCGTCACTTGTTTCAAACATTCCAATTGCAAGATTTGTGAATTAACCGAGTGCTTACCCGCCTGACCCTTCCCCCTGCTGTGAGCTCCCCTGCCCCGCACCCCCCCCTGAGATCCCCTTGAGTTAGAACCAGCCTAGCCTATCTACTTATACGTATCCGTTTCCGTACCACAGTGGATGGTGATCAGGAAGTCCTTGCCTGGCCTAGGCGGGACACCCCATGATTCCGGGTCATTTAAATAACATGGTGTGCATATCGGAAGACTATTCACATCCACATAGTGCGATCGAATCGCACACACCATTGTTGTCGCCCGAGACAATTGTTCAGCCACTACCGGGTCCATTTCGCCCCTCGAATAAAAGTTTGGACCGTCGGTCACATCGACACCATCGTTACTATTTTCACTTAGTTCTCGCGACACTTCGACACTATCATTACTACTTTCATTAGGTCTATAACCAATTTCAATTGCTTCTCGCGACACTTGATCATCCCGATTGTTTGCGAATGAATCGCTTCGAACTCGCAACATTTTTAAATTTTATTTTATTTTTTCACGCACGAAAAAACTTAATAACTCGGAGAAGTTATTAGACATAAATAAATCCCAAACATAAATAAATATAATCCGATGCGTGCGGGGTGTCATATTCGATTGCCCAGGAATATAATGTTGAAACGTGCTGTTGTAAATATAAAATCATATGACAATGCATGTTTTGCCTGGGCGGTGGTTGCTGCATTATACCCCGCCGAAAGAAACAGTGATCGTCAGTCTTCATATCCACGCTACTCGTCAGTTTTTTATAGTCATGAAAGGTTCTAGTTTTTGAAACTACATTGCTCTTCATACCTTTGGCCTTTTTGACATCTTTCTTGCCTTCAACACGGGTTGTATACATTTTCGACCCGAGGCCTACAAATTCAGTCATAATAGACCCATTATTCTCGTCCTTCATGAGACCTGGAACCTTTTTATTTACAAGCGGAATATTATATACGTTGTCGGGGGGATAGTCACTAGTATCGAACTTATCAAGATTTTTTTTCATATCACTATAAACATCACACTCGATGTGGTATATTAAACTATCAGTATCAGTATACATTATGTTACATTTTTCTCCATACATTGGAGTCATGAACTCAGGATGGAATTTATACAGACACGTTTTCGAAATGTCAAGAATGCACATGCCAACATATATAGGCTTATCAAATTTCACTTCGAGATTGCGTAATTCGATAGCCATCAAGTTTTCTGCAAATATGCTGCGGCTATGAAAATTTGGTTTTGATATCATAGCTTCCGCACCATATCTACCATGCCATTTTGTCAATATCTTTACATTTTTACGTGCGCGTACATCTTCCATAGTTTTCCCAAGCACAGCGTTATTCATTAATTTATACATAGTTTTATCAAGATCATTGGTTGCACGTGTTCTCAACTTTGTGTTTAACTCAATGTAATTTGATAACCATGGAGACTGTGTGAACTGAAGAATTCTATGGATTTTTTTAAGCTTGAGCCCATGACTTCAACAATGTTGGAGAGCTCGATGATGAATGACATAGCGCTCTTTGTCGGAAACGGTTGCAAGTAACTTGGGTTACCGTTTGCCCGGAGGTTTACTATGTTCCGGACAAAAAGGCAAGTCCTTATGTTTGTCATGCAGATGCGAGGGGTACTCTGAATCAACTTCTAGGATCTATCCTTTAGATGAATTTGATGAGTCAATATCGAAGCTTGAAACATCTTCAATCCATTCAAAATTAGCATGGGGCAGAGGTTGACTCATTGCCCATCCATACAAATTATTAACATCATAATACATTAAGTATCATGATGCTTGAGATGGATCGAAGGATTCCATATATTTATTTTTTGAAAATGCATGTCGCTTCGAACATTGGCTCAAGCCCCCACGCACACCCCGCTCCACAAACAACACCATGTCAATATCAGTGAGCAATTCAAATTTTATACCAGTATATTTTAACATGGCATCCCAAGTGTACCCTGGGAGAGTGAAATAATATGCAGGGTCAAGACCATAACTCTCTTGACACCAATCACAGAAATTTTCAAATATATCAGCTAACAATAGAACATCTGTTTTTAGGTAAAGATCCCTATTGTGACGTCGGAACGTCTTACTTTTAAACTTTCCCGTGATATTAATCTTATCCCAATCACAACGAAAAGATTTTTAGCTCATTCCCTCTTTTTGCCCTAACCTCTCGGTTAATAGACTGAACGGGGATCTTTGGTTAGGAAATTAACTTTTAAGACTTGATTTGGATTAACAATTGATAAAAATATATTATAACAAATTATTTATTTGAATTACAAATAAAGTATACTACTTACTTGAAATTATTGTTGGCGGAGGTGAAATCAGTCGGCTGGTGGTTGGTGATCTTCTCTTTACTTCACTTTTTTTAAACTTGATTAAGAAATGTGTTTCATTATAATTGTTCGGTTATAATTCGTATATTATTTGTTCATTGTTTATTTTATTGTTTATCGAGTTTCCGAATGATAAATAATTTTTGTGTAGTTTGTAATCATTGAAATGAAATATTTTGAGAATTCTTAGTTCTCACGGAAAGTCGCAGCTGTATTTGGTCATTTTTATCTTGAAAGACGAAACGCAGTTTCGGTCTTTTCCTAATCTCGGAGTTCGTGTTCATTTTCAAGGCTCTTGCAGATTTTGATGTTTCCTGTTTGAAAAGCGTTTCTTTCCCTTATCGTACTCGGGTGGTCCACTTGACATCTGGCGATACTTCGCCTGGCCTAAACCGCTCTAATTTATGTTTATTTTTCCCACATGTATTTTTGAAATTCGTTCGGTATGAAATCTGAGATAATGATATATAGACTGACCCAAGTCGGTCTATTGATTTTTATAGTCTTTCTTAGAAAAGGGTCTGTGAGTTTTCACTTATCATGTGACGTTTTCCTTTAGCCTCTCAAGTACCAGAAACTTGCGTCTAGACTTGTATGTGTACGAAAAGGTTATCTGGTAGTTTGATTACATAATTTTCTTTTGAAAATTGCTTCCAAACAGTCTCGGCATGTTTATACTCGTTTTCAGAAATCGTCTCATTTGATAATGAGCTGTAGAAAGCGTCCCGTGGCGGTAACTGTGTGTCATCTAATTTTTCAAAATTCTCTATGTATTCATGGGGGAAGACCCCTTTTCGCGTTAATAATTCAAAATCTTCCAATTTAATATTCTTAAATTGACTCTTCAAAATTGTGAGTTTGTCTGAGGACATGAGTGATGCTAATTTATCGAGACTAGTATTTAAAAATTTGAATGAATCAATAAAGCGACGTTTTATATATATTTTTTTCAATCGTCGATAAGGATTGAACTGTTTTTGTAAAGGAAATATATTTTTCTTCCGTCATTGGAAGTAAATCAATTTTCCCTCCAAACGCTGTGGCTATTTCTTTTATGACAAAATGAGCATCATAACCAGATAAATTGTGAAAAATTATTGGTATAAAAAACAAATTTTGAAAATTTAAGCTACAGTTAGAGTGTGCTGGACCTTTAAAGTTTCCCGTTAAATGGCAATGGTCGCGCACACGCAACCCAACCAAGAGGGTGTGCAGTCAACTTCTCCGGGTCATTAAGTTTTTTCTTTTTTCGTGCGTGAAAAAATAAAAGAAAATTAAAAAATGTTGCGAGTGCGCAGTGATTTGTTCGCGAACAATAGTGGCGATGAAGTGTCGCGAGAACCAATCCCAATGGGTATTCCCCCTCCATCCAATAGACCTATTGAAGCTAGTAACGATGGTGTCGATGTGACCGACGGACCGAACTTTTATTCAAGGGGTGTGATGGATCCAGCAGTGGCTCGACGATTATCTCGGGCAACAACCATGGTCTGTGCGATTCGATCGCACTATGTAGATATTAATAGTCGTCCGATATGCACTCCATGTTATTTGAATGACCCGGAATCATGGGGTGATGTGGTATACGGCAGCAAGCACGTGAGGAAGCTGTCTGATGACATCGAAGAAAAATGATGTTCGAATTGCGAGAAGCCCTTGAAGGTTTTTCTGGAGGAGTATAAGAGATATCTCGTAGATACTCCTCGGTGTAATACCCATGGGTTTTTGTTCTGGAATAGCCGTTGTATTCGGCAGCTATCTTTCTCAGATAATTTTTCCTTTTTTTTTCAGATTTTTTGGCGACTTCATTGACTCCGGAGAACTCCATTTTTTCAGGAGTTTACACAAAAATCACGTTTTGGACGAAGCTTGTACAGCCGTGAAGTGATGCGCGTCTCTTCCATGTTCGGCTATTTGTAGATTTTCTTACGTTTCCGGAATTCATCTAGATTCGACTTGATCGATTAATTTCTCGCTTAATAGTTTACTGTGTCGTGAAACGACTATTTTCTCTTTCAAGTTGCAATAATTATGTTTTTTTTTTGACTAATTTATTCGCGTCCAAGTAGAAATTCTTTTCTCTTGATTGTTTATGTTCTGGGCCCTCGGCAAGTGAATAAAATTCTGAGATAAGATTGACTTACGTTTGGGAGAACAGTAGGAGTAGGGAAATGACGTGAGAAATCATTCCGCTATTTTCCTTTTAACTGACGTTTGGACTGCTTTGAAGCCTGGAATCTTCTCTGACTGGACGGTTACGGCGAGATCCGACGGTCCCTTTTCTTCTTAGCGGAGTGACGTCACTATCGCGATAGCACTGGTTCACTTCACGCGTTGTTGGTTTGCACTGACTTGTTGCAGAAGGCTCCAAGTTTAGACGATCGATATAGCCAGTGTGACTTCTGCTGAGAGCGGTCGCTTAACTATATTCTGGCAGGATCGCCAATTTGTTACGTGGAAACGGAGGGAGATGGGTTTAGGATCGCCTGGAGATAGC